>JACEHZ010000086.1:0-220000 GCA_017893485.1 Hemerocallis citrina
CATATCCCATGTGGGACTATATTTTCTCAATCTCTTCTTAAATTCCTTTACAATTCCCGTTTTTATATTAATCCCAAATTAATCCAAACCAACCATATACTCAAATCAAATCCATTTTTCAACAGATCAAATCTGTTTCAACCAAATCCGACCCATCATGGATGGACACGTCATCCATCACCCAAGCACAGCACACATATGTGCTTCAATTACCATGGGCCATGTATTTCCTTCAATACCGGATTTTTTATAAATCCTTCCTATAGAACAATTCTATAGGACCAAACTCAAATTCCTTTTATTATATATTTCAAATCATATATATATTTCAGAAATACGGGGTATTACACACACCCCCCTTCAGAAATCAGCGTCCTCGCTGAGCACGGGGCATGCACAATCTAGTGCAGGATCTACTTTCTAGCCGATGTACAGCATATCTGTGAGCATCGCTCTCGTCTTTGGAATTCTGGAGACCAATCCCACTCTGCGAATCATTCTGTGGATCTCTGTCCATCGTCCCAGATTTCCGGGGATTGTCTCACTCCGTCGATCATCCTGGAGTCCATAACTCACAGCTCTCCTACACTCGGTGTCGAAAGTCGGTTCTGATACCATCTGTAACACCGCTGCCCCGAGCTCGGACAATTTATACAATTTATAAGACAAATTAGATACTATGTAGTACAACTGCCCACCACAGGCTGCCTCTCAAAAGGTGGTTAACCGAACTGGTGACTCTTGATCCTTGGCATTTATTATTTATACTCAAATTATTCTTGTGCATATCCCATGTGAGACTATATTTTCTCAATCTCTTCTTAAATTCCTTTACAATTCCCGTTTTTATATTAATCCCGAATTAATCCAAACCAACCATATACTCAAATCAAATCCATTTTAATCAAATCCATTTTTCACCAGATCAAATCTGTTTCAACCAAATCCGGCCCATCATGGATGGACACGTCATCCATCACCCAAGCACAGCACACATATGTGCTTCAATTACCGTGGAACATGTATTTCCTTCAATACCGGGTTTTTTTATAAATCCTTCCTATAGAACAATTCTATAGGAGCAAACTCAAATTCCTTTTTATTATATATTTCAAATCATATATATATTTCAGAAATACGAGGTATTACACTTTCTTTCTTTTCTTTCTATTATTTCTCCTCTGCTTTCTCCTTCGCCTCGTCTCCTACTTCTCCATTTCTTTTTCCTTCGACTTCTTCGAGCGTGGGGAGGGAGCTCGAAGAGGAGGGTGGCCGCTCGCGGGTGGCGAGGAGAGGAGCTCGTGGCGGGAGCTCGTTGACGACGATGGAGAGCCCGAAGACAAGTGGAGTTCTTGGAGCTCGGAGGCGCGAGGGGAGCTCGCTAAGGGGGGTGTCTTCTGAGCTCGAAGAGAGGCGCTTGTCGACTGTGAGGAGTTCGTCGAGAATGGAGGTGGTGGAGCTCGGCGGAGCTCGCTGATGGAGGAGTTCGACGAGAACGGGGGGAGAGCTTCGGTGATGGGCCTAGTGAGGAGAGCTCGCGAAGGAGAGGTGGTGGAGGAGCTCTATATTTGAAGGGGGAGCTCGACGGAGCTCCTCTGAGGGAGCTCGACGAGGAGATGTTAGAGCTCGGTAGGTTCGAGCCGATGAGGGAGAGCCGAAGAGCTCGACAGTGATGACGAGGTGGTGGCTCGCCGAGGAGCTCGGCAGCGGATTTCGACGAAGTGGTGGGAGTGCGGCTCCGTGGCACAGCTCGGAGAGAGGAGCTCTGTGGTGGAGCTCGGAGAGAGAGAGCTCGACATGGGTTCGGCGAGGCCATGGTGGGGTTCGTCGAATGTGGAGCTCGGAGGGAACTCGAAGAAGGAGGTCGGCATTGGAGAGGAGCTCGTCGGAGCTTGGTGATGGCGGTGTGTATCTCGGCGAGGTGCTTTGGTGGTTCAAAAGCTCGGCATAGGTGCTCGCAGAGTTGGGTTTTGTTCTTTGTTTGGTTTTTGGCGCCAGAATGGCTGAAGAAGAAGAAGAAGAGTGAAGAAGGGTATGGGTCGGATTGTAGGTAACGGATCCGAACCCGACCCGTTAGTCTCTTTTTCTCTCTTCCTCTTTATCTGCTTGCTTGTTCGGCGAATCCGAGCACGGATCCCGAGGTACATTTTTTGCCATTTTGCAGCTCGGTAGGACAGTAGCTCGGATTGTAGATCCGAGATACGTGGCTTGATCTGGGCGGTTGATCACGATCTTGGCGCGAATCACGAGACAAGAGGCTCGGATTTTGAGAAAACATTATCTTGTCGTTTTGTGGAGACGTGGCATGATCTGAGCCGTTCATCATGTTCTAGCACGTTTTTTGATATGATCAAACGGTTGAGGTAGTTCGGCGTCATTTTTCTTCAAATGTGAGGGTCGGAACCTCGTCACTTCGGCTCGGTGACTCGGTAGCTCGTCCTCTGCCCATAGTAGCTCGGTAGCTCGGCTATGGTGGAGCTCAACGAGGTGAGCTCGACGATGGAGGAGGGATCGAAGCTCGACAAGGAAGGGGGTCAACATATTGGAGAGGTGAAGAGCTCCGAAGCTTGGTGTCGGATCCACTTTCCCGGTGCTACGGTGGTCCGATCGGGGCGTGTGACCCCTTATTTCGAAGCTAACTTGAAGATCTACAACTCTTTAGGATTGAGATGAAGATTCACCCTTCTTCATGGTCAAAATAGCCCCGCAACATCCTTGTCTTGATGAAGTTGAGGAGTGTTTTGGTATTGGGGATTTTTGAAGAGGAGCTCCACTCCTAGGAGTGGAGAAGATGTACTAGGAAGATCCTCGTAAGAGCCATGGGAAGACCCATTCTTTGAGGTGAGTGCAAGGAGCAACTCTATAGAAGAGTTTTGAGCTCCGAACTTGCTTAGAAGAGGCCCGCTTTGGAGGCGAGCGGAGTGAAGAGCTCGACTCTAGAAGAGAGCCATATGGGAGACGAGTTTGAGGAGCAACTTTAGGAGAGAATTATGAGCTCCGAACTCGTTGAGAAGAGGTTCGCTTTGGAGGCGAGCGGAGTGAAGAGCTCGGCTCTAGGAGAAAGCCATCTGGGAGACGAGTTTGAGGAGCAACTCTAGGAGAGAGTTGTGAGCTCCGAACTCATTGAGAAGAGGTCCGCCTTGGAGGTGAGAGGAGCGAAGCGCTTGACTCTAGGAGAGAGCCATCTAGGAGACGAGTTTGAGGAGCAACTCTAGGAGAAAGTTGTGAGCTCCGAACTTGTTGAGAAGAGGTCCGCCTTGGAGATGAGCGGGGCGAAGCGCTTGACTCTAGGAAAGAGCCATTTGGAAGACGAGTTTGAGGAGCAACTCTATGAGAGAGTTGCAGCTCCGAACTCGCTGTTTAAGTGAGAGAATCAACGGTTGTGGGAGTAGTTCCGAATGACGAACCACTTCTAACTCGCTTAAGAGCAAGTTATTTGAAGCGGAATCGAGCCAAGTGTTGGACTCCGAACTCGTCGTTTTAAGAGAGTATCAATGGTTGTGGGAGCAGTTCCGAATGGCGAACCACTTCTAACTTGCTTAAGAGCAAGTTATTTGAAGCAGAATCGAGCCAAGTGTTGGACTCCGAACTCTTTTTATAAGAGAGTATCAATGGTTATGGGAGCAGTTCCGAATGGCGAACCACTTCTAACTGGCTTAGGAGCAAGTTATTTGAAGTGGAATCGAGCCAAGTGTTGGACTCCGAACTCGTTGTTAGAGGGGTTTAACGAGGTGTAGGAGTAATTTTGAATGGCGAACCACTTCTTACCCGCTTATGAGCGAGTAATTTAAAGCGGAATCGAGCCAAGTGTTGGACTCCAAACTCGTTTTTTGAGCTTAGCAAGTTACGGGAGCAGCCATGTAGAAGAAGCTGGACTCTGAACTCACCATTTAGCGAGTCGTGACTCGGAGAGATAGAGATGAAGCAAGAGCAATAATTTTCAATGAAAAATGTAAAGTTTTATTGAGATAAACTAAGTGGCCGCTTCAATAGGGCGAGCCATTATTACATGCTATTGGCCGGGTTACAACCATTGGCCTTATTGAAAATCAAGATCCTACTTCTACAATAAGGTGAAGACCTCTTGGGAGGAGCTGAGTCTTGAAGCTCGGCGGGCCTTTCTGTTCGTTTGTTGGCTCCTCAGGGGGGGAAGCTCGGTCCCCTCTTTTTGGACGAACTTGGTCAGGTGCCCCCGCTGTGTAAGTTCTTCGATCTCCTCCTTAAGAGCCCGACAATCATCCGTGTCGTGGCCGTGGTCCCTGTGAAAGCGACACCACTTATCCTTGTTCCTCTTCTTGCCAGGTGTATTCATTCTAGGGGGAGCACGGAGTAGCCCTTCCTTGTCCACCTCCATAAGAACTTCTGCTATATTGGCAATGAGGGGGGGGTGAACTTCTCAAAACGGGGAGTCGGGCAGCGCTGTCCATTGCCGTCCTTCTAGGATTTTTGGGACCCCTCTTCGCTTGTGTTCTTTCGTTTGTTCCCGAAAGATGTCTCCTCAAGAGTAGGGGGTCGAGAGCCTCTTCCGCTCGTATGTACTTCTCCACCCTAAGTAGGAGTTCCGAGAAGTCCCGAGGAGGCTTCTTGGCAAGGGACGCCCTGAGGTTGGCATTAGTGACGTTGCGCTCGAATGCGGCTGAGGCTACTGATTGGTTGATGGAGGGATTGGACCGGGCTTCGGCGGTGAAGCATCAAACATAATCCCTTAGGCGTTCACCCTTTTCTTGGTTGAGGGTCACCAGAGATACACTTGTTTTCTCGGCCCGGCGGCTGCTCACGAAATGAGTAAGGAAGAGCCCTTCGAACTGATCGAATGAGAAGATGGAGGCCAGGGCGAGTCGAGAGTACCATTCTCTCGCAGACCCCTTCAACGTGGCAAGGAAGATCTTGCAGAGGAGGGTGTCTGAAGCATGGTGGATCATCATGAGAGTTTTGAAACTCTCTAAGTGATTTGCGGGGTCCGACTCCCCGGTATATAACTCGAAGTGAGGCGGCTTGAAGTTCTCTGGGATGGGGGCCTCCATGATGGTGCGGGAGAATGGAGGTCTGCTTGGGCAGAGCTTTATCGCCCGTTGCTCTTCTTCCCTGTCAATTCGGCCGAGGCGCCTCTCCATCTCGTGGAGACGGCAGTAGACCGAGTCTTCTCTTTGATCATACCTTGCCGAGCCCCGGGACTCATCTTCGTACGAGGGTGGACTGGGGCTGCGACGATGGTAGCTTGGAGATGGACGAGGACTGGGAGTGTGAAGGCGGTGGCTCCTAGCTGGCTCATGAGTAGGTGGCCTCTGGTCGTTCTTTGGGGCGATATTGAGGGCCCGTAAGATCGTCGCTTGGAAGTCTTGAAGATCTGCCCTTGTGACTGGTGCCTCTCCAGTTTGGCGGTCCCTATGGGTGGCTCGGCTTACTGGAGAATGAGTTCTCCCCCGATGATGCTGAGGGGACTCTCTTCGCCTCCTTGGGGGAGGAGATCTTCTAGTCCTCGGTCGGCAGGGGGTCCAGATTCTTGAGGCCCCTGGGTGCTCGGGTTGATGGACTCCACCAAGGGCTCGCCATCCATTCAGGCGAGTTCTGAGGTCGACCCCCTTTTGGCGGTTGGCAATCACTTGACGAAGATCCCGCTCGGGAGGGCTTTGAGAAGCCATAGATTCAACTGAAGGATTGGGACCCGCGATATGGTCATGAGGAGGATGTTGCTTCGGACGACTCTGACGAGAGCTCCCCTGGGCAGCCCCCCGAGACCCTGGAGGGGCTTGTTGAGTAGGAGCACCTTGAACCGGAGGAGGGAGAGGAGGAAGAGAATTGGTTCTTCGATTGGAGACCGCTGCCTTCCCCTTCTGTTTTGGATGCATGGCTTGAAACTAGTATCATTGATAAAGTTAGGTCAGGTTGCTTTTTCGATTTCCACAGACGGCGCCAATCTGTTGCTGCTAATTTTGGTGTGGGAGCAAACGGATAGAATTTGTGGATTCTTGAGAAAACGAACAAGGCAAACCTGTTGATCTGTTGACCTTCATCAATGTGTTGACTTGGTCTCTTGCCGCTGTTGCGAACCTGCAAAAAGTGCGAGACACCGGGATGGATCCCGGTGACGCACCCTCCGACGCTCTTGTCAGTAATCTGAATGATTAAGCAAGAACTTAAAACTGAAAAATATTGATTACCTAGTAATAGTGGAGGGAGAGGGGTATTTATATTCGTCTTAGGGATCTGTTTCAAGATATGAACATATCTCTACTTCCCGGTGTGAATGGATAGAAGCGGTTAAGATCACTTCTTAGGGATAATTATGAATCTGAATTCTTCTTTATCATTCTGAACTGGTTTGTAACGGGTTGGAACCCGTACCCAGTAAGACAGATCCGTTCATGGGTTATTGGGCTTTGAAGAAAGACCCAGTTTCCATTTCAGACCCGTTTATATGTGAAATTACCGTTTTACCCTTGAGCTTTAAGATTCGTGTCCGATTTGAACGGTCCCGGTTTAATCCCATTTTTAGCCATATCATTATCGATTATTGATATCGTTTATTATTATTGTTATTGATCATTATAATTGCACATTGCATCGTTATTATTTTACCATTGTTCATTGTCATCGACTCTATTGTTTATTGAATTCATTGTTATATCGTAAATGTCATTATTTTTATTTCTTTCTCTACTTTTTGTTCACGACTTACTTACTCTAATGACATATTATTCTCTCTTTTTAGATAAACAGCTTACAGGTAATCAATGAGAAGTGCCTGATGGATTATGAGAACTACAATGGTGAAGAATGGATAGCATCGCCGCTTAATTGATTATTGTTTTGTTATGAATACTTTAATAATTGAACATTATTATTTATTTGTATTGTGGTCTTTTTGACCCGAATATTGTTATTGTTGTTTCCAGTGTTGGATTATTATTATATTTGGCAATTTCATGCTCAAATTCCAAGTATTATTATTCATGTGATTATCCTTTCATTGCATGCGTGGTTGTATTGCTTCTCGTTATATTGTTGAGTTGAATCGATAATAGCCACTACAACAAAATGAGTTTACCCCGACGATTTTACTCTGGCGTTTTGGTAGAAATGCCGAGGTAGAACCCAGGTCATAAACGGAGAATAATCCACCCCTTCTAGTTCGACGTTTCGTAAAAACGCCGGGTAGAGTTGTGAGATTATCTCTACTACTATAATGGGAGAAGGCCTTAGTGTAATTTGTCCATATCCCAACCCGTGCAACGCATGTTTAATACACACACACACACACACACACACACACACACACACTATAATGGAAGAAGGTCTTAGTGTAATACTATAAACCCAACCCGTGCAACACATGTGCTGGGAGATTTTTTTTTAATTTAATTTTAAACCTCTTCATCCCCCCCCCCCCCCCCCCCCACACACACACCCCCACCCACCCACCCCAAAAATTTTCCCAGGTGCACAGCGCGTGTATAAGAGCATCCACAGTCGTTTGTTATATTTGCCAAATTCTCATTTTTTAGAAAGAAGACGCTGCAGTCGTTTGCTATTTTGCCATATTTTAGCAAAATCTCTACAGTCGCTTCTCATTTTTATTCTCAAATTTTAAGAGACGATACAAGTTGTCTCGTCCCAATTATTTTTTATTTTTTAATCACGTCGAACGATACAAGTTGTCTCGTCCCAATTTTTTTTAAATCACGTCGGACGGTACAAACATGTGTCGTCCCATTTTTTTTTTGTTTTGGTTTTTTGTTTTTTGTTTTTTGTTTTTTGTTTTTTGTTTTTTGTTTTTTGTTTTTTTGGTTTTTGTTTTTTTTTGATCGGACGGTCTGGATGAAGAGAAAAAAAAAATAAAATCAAAAATACCTTCGGACGAGACATGATGTCCCGTCTCAAGCAAAAATGCTTGGGACGGGAGAACATGTCCCGTCCCCAATATGAGGGCAATTAGGATTAGGGTCAAATAGTTAGTTTAGGTAGTTAAATATAGGTTTAAGTTATATTTTATTATATAATTTATTTAATTAAACTATTTTAATCTCTAATCACTAATTAATTGACCGTAAAAAAAAAAAATCATCGACGAAACAACATCTCTCGTCCGTCTCAAATTTTAGCAAAACTATAGAAAACAACGACGACAGACAATATTTGCTATTATTAGAGCATCCACAGTCGTTTGCTATATATGCCATTTTGCCATATTATAGCAAACGAACCTCTGCAATCGTTTCTCATTTTGCCATTTTTTAGCAAACGTTCTATTCTTGTTTCTCAAATATGAGAAACGAAATGTAGTTTCTCAAAATATAAAGGACGAGATATATCATATCCAGTCCCTTCTATTTAATGATTATTTAATCGATTCAGACGGAACATCATATCCCGTCTTAATAATTTTAATTATTTTTTTAAAAAAAAATGGTCGGACGGGGATACAAACCCCGGACGGGGTATGATACCCCGTCTCTCCCCATTAATTTTTTTTTTTAATAATTCCCTAGGACGGGGAATGATACCTCGGCCGGGGTATCAAACCCTGAACATTCTGGGCATTTAATGCTTCTTGGGGAATTAATCCTGATTGGTAGGTTTAGAGTAGTAATTAGGTTTAATTAGTTAATTAATTAGGTTTAGTTATTATTATATTATTTAATTTAGTTAATTAATATAGTTTAATAGTTAATAAGTAATTAACATTTTTTTAATTTATTTTAAACGATGAGACGGTATATCATATAGCGACGTCGCTCGCTTTTTTCTAAAAAACGAGAAACAATATAGCAAACGACCACTGCAGCGATCGATGGCATTTGCTATTACTGTAGCTGCCATTTTATAGCATATGAGAAAAACGACCGTGGATGCTCTTATAGCTGCCATATTCTCAAAAAATGAGAAACACTTGTGGATGTCTAATACTTATACTAGAATCCCTTAATTACGAACCCAAACCTCGGCCCCCTCGATCTCTCTCTCACTCAATCCCGAAATTTTCCTCTTACTTCCGCGCGCTCAAGAACCCAAGCCCCCCGGCCGTCGTCGTCCTCTACCATCGTCGCCCTCCGCCCTCCGCCCTCCGTCGCCGTGCCCCCCGTCCCCCCTCCCCACGTCGCCTAGCCCTCTCTCTAACAAACCCTAGCCCCAATAACATATCCACGCCCCGACCATGCCCCGAACCTTCCTACCCCGTCTCTCTCACAAACCCTAGCCCCGACCACGCCCGCCCACGTCGTCTTTTCAGTCGCTCTCGCCGTTCCAGCGCCGTCTCTCCGATGATCATCATCTTCCTCCATCTTGCAAAGCCTAGGTATGAATTTGAGAATTTGGGAATTTGTTAATTTGTGAAGTAGAGAATTTAGGAATTTAGATAATTTGTTAGTTTGTGAAGTATATAATTTAGGAATTTAGAGAATTTGTTAGTTTGTGAAGTATAGAATTTGAGAATTTGGGAAGTAGAGAATTGAGAATTTGAGAAGGTGTTAATTTGTGAAGTATAGAATTTGGGAATTTGTTAATTTGAGAATATGAGAATTGTTTGCTAGTAGCTATTTGTGAAGTATCTGAGTACTGTTTTGTGAGAGTAATTTCTGTGCATGGTGGGCATTTTCCATGATTTGGTTGCTGTTCCTGTGATAATCAACATGATGTGCACATTAATACTCCATGAGATGGGGGATTATGCATGCAACACTTACATACTTACATAGCAGCATTTGTGTTTTCAGATGGAGAAGTCCAGTGGCATTTCAAACCCTTAATGGTATGAAGATCAAAGCAGGTGAAACAATTTTAAGGTTTTAGGGTTAATTTTGTTTTGGGATTTGTTAGTTTTAGGGTTTCTTAAGGAAATTTTTAACTTAATTGATATGATTTTGTGCATTTATTATTCTTGACTTCAATTGAATTGATTTTCAACATGTATTACTAATTAGAGATTAATTAGAGATGACTAGAGTTACCTTTATGTCTGCCGGTAGGTTGTGCCATTTGTCCGGTGTAAATGAACCGCTGTCATCTTGTATTTTTGCTATTAATTATTCAATGTGACATTTTGTTTGTGATGTTTATTCGCTGAATCAGAAATAATGGGTGATGGTAACTTACTAATTATTAATTAATCCGCTAATAGTTACCTGTGTTTGAGGTTGTTAGTAAGCAAGAAATGATATCGTATTACTTTTAGTTCTACCTTAATTCCATCATTGACATATGTTGAATAACATGATGCACGCGTCTACCGTAGTCCCTGATGATATTAATGTAAATCTGTAATGTTGAGCTACATCACAAATAAATGCCTTATGTTTTGTGAAATTGTATATGTACTATTCTATTTTTTATTTGTTATCACTAGTTCCTTTGTTATGATATGAACGATAACGATATCGAATATCTAGTTGATTAGAATTCATAATCAACAAAACCAAATTAGGCTAATTTCTTTTCAGTTCTGTTGATTGTGATATCTCTTCAAACATTCCTCAGTTCTTGCATATGAATACATGACATAATTATATCTATATTGATTTTGGACATTGGTCTCTCATAGTTATAGATTCAAATTAACAAAAAATAGTCATAGAATTGTAAATGGGGAAGCTTCATACTATAGCTTCAATTACGACCGAGATTTTGGTGGGATTAAGAGTAGGAGTAATGTTGAACTAGTTGTGAATGGTAGCAAGAGGATGAAGAGCAGTTCGTGGTCTTCGTCTACGTCCGCTGCTACTAACCTAGTCAAGGGCCAATGGACTGCAGAAGAAGACAGGTACAAACATATATTATCTATATAATCTCAGTACGTAGTTTTGTATATAATCTTATTGTATATATATATTTTTAAAGGCTAACTAGTCATGTTGTATTAATTTGTAATAGGTTGTTGGTTAAATTGGTGAAGCAACATAGAGTTAGGAAATGGTCTCAAATTGCTAAGAAGTTGGTTGGAAGGATTGGGAAGCAGTGTCGAGAAAGATGGCACAATCATTTGCGTCCCGATATTAAGGTTAACGTTTATAAAAAGATCATAGTTTTCATGTGTTCTTGTTATCTATCACGTTTATTGTACATGAAATGTTTTGTTAATTAGCGCTAGAAATTACATGTTTGGAAGGTCCATATTTCCTACTGGATCGATATCACAGTTTATATGAGAACTTCCCTCGATTTCTTTTTTGTTACATTAAAATTACTTTATCCTTGTCGATCTCTCTCTCACATGGGCTTGAAGTCTGATTGGTTTGATTGTCTGAACTACATATACCTGGAATGAAATATATAGGAAGCTCCATGTTCATGTTCACTCATTTAATATATGTTTTGCAGTGCTTTTAGTTTTAAATTGCCTCACTGTTCATGTTTTAATATATGTTTTGCAGTATAGTTTTAATATATGTTCATGTTCATGTTCACCATTGATAGTTTGTTTAAATTGCCTCACTGGCATTGTCAGTAGCCCCAAGGTCAGGCATGCCATATTGCCATTACTTGATGCAACTTAGCAATTTATTACCTTGGGCCCACTATTCTGGTACCAATTTAATCATGTTGATACCTGATACTGCTTCTAGTTTCCCAATCTGTATGCGGTAGGTTCTAACTGGGCCTTGTGCAAACTCCAATCCTGTTTAACTAGGCTCAGTTGCAAGCATTTTTGGCTAATTTTTTTTATATACCGGCGTTTGTACAAACGCCGGTATAGAGTTTACATAAATTTATAGCTATACGCCGGCGTTTTAAAAACGCCGGGGTATGTGTTGTAGAAAAAAAAACCCAAATGAAAATACCCCTACGACGGCGTTTTTAAAACGCCGGTGTAGGTTTCCATCAATACAGGCGTTTGTGAAAAACACCGATATATACCCCACTCTACAGCGACACCCGCTTCCCCGGCATTTCTACCGGCGTTTTAAAAAACGCCGGTGAATTCTACACCGACATTTATAAACGCCGGGTATCCAATAAAAAACGCCGGAGAAGACGATCCGTGTTGTAGTGAGCTTATGAATGACGCAAGTCATTCGCTGTGCCAACGTCATGTGCTTGTATTTCGTATTTTGGGAAGCGGAGCGTGACATAAGGTGTATGCAAGTGAGAGATGGATTATTTGGTGGTCTTAATTTGGGCTTCCAAACCATAGCAGGACAGGTAAGCTGATCAGCAACCTAAAATAACTTTGCAAATATGCAGCATTAATTTATTTACTACAAGAGAATATACTATCGTGAAGTGTTCCCTTCACTGGTTATTAAAAACCATGGATAACATAACATATAATAACTTATGTTTGGATATATAGGATTAGGATGACTGGAGTTTACCAGTGAAGGGTGCATACTCTCCACTCAAGAAAGACAGATAAAGTAAATTTGTTATTGATCCATTTTGATTTTTTCTATAAAGGTGCAATGGGGAGACAAAGCGGAGATAAAAGAAATGGTTAGCTTGGATTAGAGTTTTTAGAACTTCATGTATTACATTTTGGTTGAAATAATAATAAGAGGTATTTTAATTGCAAACCGAGTTTCAGACAAACAAATGTTTAGATTATTGGTATTGTAGATACATTCACACTTGCACTTGGGTTATCATTGTATTTAGACATGCTCGTAGTGGTTATGAGATTAGAGTAAGCTCTATAAAACCTATATGATCATGTCCTTGCATAACTATTACAAGCATCCAAAAGTGATGCTGAAGTTAAAAAAAATTCTATGCAGTGTTTCTAACAAACTCTATGCATTCCAGGTAAGTTTAAGCTAATGATCAAGAAGGCGATGATTGAGCTTAAAGGTAGATATGCTACTTCCTCATATAATATGTTTACTACTTCAATTAATTTGCTGGACCTCTAAAATTATTTTATATAATCAAACCAGGTGCACCGTTCCGAAGACGTGCTGTAGGCACGTGTCAACGGGCAAACCTTGTACTACAATAAAATTACATCCAAACATACTACTTTTTTAGAACTCATTTTCAAAAACTTCTTTTCCCTACAGTATTTTTCATGGATTGGATACATTTTACAACCAACCAAACACCCCTATTAACAAATTTAAACACCTCCCTATTACCCTAAGAATGTGTGCCCCAACTTATTTAAATTCAAAATACTCTCGATGTTTCTGTTGTTTGCTTCAGTAAGATCAGCTTCAAAGGGGAACCAAATCCACCTTCAATTTCCCCGATCCCCCCTCCTCCCAAACTAACCAACTTCACTGAAACCTCGCCATGTGTTCTGTTCCCCATACCTACTCCGTGGCCCCCCTCTATCGACGAGCTATTCCCCCTTACAATTCGCTCCAAAACCTGTTCGCTGTTCCCTCCACACATTCAATCCCCAAACAACTTGCATTGCCCACATCGCCTCATGGGAACTTAATTCGCAATTAACATATAACTAGTCTTACCCTTTGCAATTTGCACAGACTAAAATAATTTTGAGAAAATCATATAATTATATGGAACCCAAAATTTAGAGATGCCCCTTAACTGTTTTGATCACAATATAATTAAAGATGACAAACCTACCAATAAACCATTCACTCTTCCAAACCAACCAACATAATTCTATATTTCTGTTCAACTGAAAGGAAAGGAAAAAAAATGTCAAATAATTACTGAAGTTTGGATGTGGCTTTTTTCGGACCCCTTAATGTACTCCGCTATCTCCTTCTCGACAGCGTGCTTCTCAACCGCCTTCCCTTTAAAATCAAGTATTCCCTCTCAAATTAAACATAATCAACATCATAATCTCATGGAGGGAACAATCTCTATTTAATATAATCCAATATAATAATCTCTAATATTATAATGGCAGTAGGCCTTAATGTCACTTGTCAATCTATCAACGCGTGTAATGCACGTACATAACTAATACGTTAGTGGTTTCAGGTTCAAGTCCTCACTACATCAGATTTTTTATTTATTAAGATGTGTATTTTTTGTGCATAACTAATATAAAAAGGTATCAGGTTCGAGGCCAAATTACGTAGAAATTTTTACTTTAAAAAATAAATAAATATATATATATATTAAGATGTGCATCGCACATGTAAATTAATAATAATAATAATAATAATAATAATAATAATAATAATAATAATCTCTAATCTCTAATATTATAATGGGAGAAGGCCTTAGTGTCATTTGTCATTCAACCAACATGTGCAACGCACGTACATAAATCATATAAAGGAGGTTTCCGGTTCAAATCCTCCCTACGTCAGAGTTTTTATTTTTATTTTTTGAAATTATTAAAACGTGCATCGCACGTGTAAATTACTAGTCTCTAATCTCTAATCTCTAATATTATAATGAAAGAAGGCCTTCGAGTCCTCATTATGTCAGTTTTTTTTACTTTAATTTTTCTTTTATATTAACATGCATCACATGTGTAAATTACTATCCATCTATCTATCTATAATATAATATATTTACTTACTATTTATTGAAATAGTTTGTTACAAATAAACAATTTAAAATATTTTTTTGTCACAAAAGAAACATCACTTTTGTCACTAAACAAACAGGTGCATCGCACGTGCAACTCCAAATCTATTTTTCAATACGACATCAATGTTTTTCCCTTTCAATTTTTAAAAATACGTGTATTGCCCGTTTAACTCAATTTTTTAATAATGACTTACATGTATCGCACGTTTAACTCTAACTGTTTATCAAAACGTGCATCGCACGTGAAAAATACTAGTAATATTATAATGAGAAAGTTGGGGTTGTCATTTGTAGACAACCTGTAATTTGTAGACAATCAAATTTTTAAGTAGGAGTTATATTAAACATTCAATTACTCAACTGTTGTTTGTTACCATAATATCCGCAAAGTTTAAATTTATTTACAATATAATTAATTACAAAAGTGTCCTTCATATAAAATAAAAGTTATGTCATTTCAAAGAAGAAGGCGTGAGATTATTAAACCTAATTAATCAAGTAAAGTATCTTCTTCTTCCTCCCCTTCCAATCCCATTTCGGATCTCCACTAACAGAATGCTCTGCAATCCCGAAACGAAATCGCTAACTCCAAAAAACACGAATTCGAATCCCGATTCTTCAAAGACATCGAATCCCTCAGCAAAGCCCTCGCCCTCCACCCCCCAAAACCCTAGCCCGCCCCCTCTCCCTCCCACCCCAACCCAACCCAAACCCCGACCCGACCCGACCCGAAACCCAAACCCGCATGGAGCTGGAGCCGCACCCTCAAATCCTTATCCAAAATTCGCCACCGCCGCCTCGACTGCACCTTCACTCTCTACGTCACCTCTATCCCCACCTTCCCCGTCCCCTCGCTTCCTCCTCCTTCGTGCTCCACTGGCGCTGCAATTCGGATCCCACTGGCGCCCGAACCCGGCCCGCTAAGGCCCACTGCGGCATCGCCCAATTCGACGAAACCCTATTCTGCGGGTGCTCCGTGTATTTCAATGTGCCCCACCACAAGGAGACGGTGAAGTACGAGCCGAGGAACTTCTCGATTTATGTGATGCTGGTGGGGACCACTGGGTTTGACTTCGGGAAGTTTAAGGTGGATTTGACGAGGATTTTGCCGGTGGAGGGGGTGGGGGTGGAGGAGGGGAGTACGAGTTTTCGGTTGACGGGGAAGGCGAGAGGGGTGGTGTTGAATGTGAGTTTTGGGTTTGGGTTTGAGAGTGGAGGGGGGGAGGGGATGGGGGGCTGCAGCGAATTGGGAGCTTGCGAGGTTTTCGCTAAATAATGCCTTCTTTGGATGCAAAGGTAAGAGACTTCAGAACAAATTTGGTCGCGTTGGAGTTAGATATCTATAGTTATCTACTTATCTTAAGTTTGAGGTGAGACAAATGGAGGTAACTTAACTCCAAAATATGGTCAAACAGATGAGACCCTATTCGGAAACAAAGTTTAAGTAACAGAAGTTATATTAAATTTGGAGGTAGATGGTATGCTAACTTTGGTAGTCATACCGTTAACTCTATTTTAAAGTTATCTTCATAGTTACAAAAAATTAAGTAAGAGTGAGGTTTAGATAATTATGGTTTTCTCATCTTTTAGTGTAATACCTCGGGTAGAGTGGTCTTGGATATGCACAAGTCTAGGTTGTGTGCATACATGGCATGCACATAAGGTGTGTGATGAAATGCCCGAATGAAGGATAGTGTGCACACAAGGTGTTTGATAGAATGCTTGAATGAAGATAAGAAGTAGTAGAAGAGATTGAGCTTAGCGAGGATGCTAAGTCTTAAGGGGGGTGAATGTAATACCCCGGGTAGAGTGAGCTTGGATATGCACAAGTGTAGGTTGTGTGCATACATAACATGCACATAAGGCGTGTGATGAAATGCTTGAATGAAGGATGGTATGCACACAAGGTGTTTGATAGAATGCTTGAATGTAGATAAGAAGTAGTAGAAGAGATTTAGTTCGACATAGGTGGTAAAATAGGATGATTGAGTGCATATATTAGGCTGCCTATGATCAAAGGCACCTACAAAGCTATAACACTTTTGGTGAGGCTATGCCCTGTGGTGGGGTCGTGGGTAGCCGATATATGTACGTGTTGAGCCAAGGTAGACTCGGGGCGCTACAAAAATTGTATCGAGTCGACTTTCGACACTGATAGTGGGTGAGATGTATGTCTGAGATGGAGCTAGCGATGTACACTGGTTGCGAGACTAGCGATGTACACGAACAGAATTAGGGTACTCTACTCTACATCGGCTAGAAAGGCAATCATGTATGTCCCGAGCTCCAAGTTGTGTACATACATGACCTGCACGTAAGGTGTTTGATAAAATATTTGAATAAAAGATAGAAATGCACATGAGATGTTTGATGAAATGCTTGAATGAAGGATAAAATATAGTAGGATATGACCTAAGTTTAGTCCTACATGGCTGGTGAAAATAAGAGTACGAGTGTATATATTAGGTTGTCCATGATCCAAGAGCACCCAATAAGCTACAGCTCTTTTGGTGAGGCTATGGCCTGTGGTGGGGCCGTGGTTAGATCCTTTACACGTGTAAGACACGTAGAAACTTACGCATAGGTGGTGACTCCAAACTTGGTCGGGCTCGGGGCGTTACAGTTAGGGGTGAGATAATTGTATTTATCTTAACTCCAAAATAAGTTTCAAACATGCCAAAGCGGTAAATTGCAAACAACACCTATGAACTATGTGTTAAAAGCAGTTAACCCCTAGTCCATTTTTGAATGCTACGGTTGCTACCCCCTCCTCCCCGCCCCCGCGAACTATCTAATGGAGTATCATTGTTCGATTCTGTTAGTTGACCTGGTCAAACTCGTCGATTTTTTGTAAAGTGACCAAAATGCCCTTTGTGGAAAATTAGTGATAAGAAAAATAAACTCATCATTTTTATCTTCATCAATCTTTCATTCTTCCAAATAATCAATGGAATCCAATCTACCCATCCCCGTCAACCTCCCATCCATCCCCAAAATCCTCACCCCTTCTCTAACTTCCCCACCTTTCAAACCCTAAAAGAAATCAAATCTTCCCAAAGCGCAAGATCCCATCTTTCCTAGTGCACTGCTCTTCTCTCATACCCAAACCCAAATCCAAATCCCAACCCAAACCCAACAAGCTAGCTCCCCATATTGCCACCTCGGAACCCCCAAACCCATCTCCCTATCCTCCATCTTAACCAAGATTGAGAAGCTAGTGTTTTTTGTTGTTGAAAGTTCGGAGACGCCCTCGAACTCTTCGAGATTTTGGCTTTTGGGGATTGTTTGAATACAAGTTTTGATGTGAATTTAGGATTTTCTGAATTTTGGAGAATGAAAATAGTGGAATGACGTGAATTTGGGATTCTCGATTGAAAATTCTTCTATATCTGTTTTTTTTGGGCGAGATTGAGGTAGAGGTCTCGACCTATGCCGGAGGAGGCGCCGGTGACGAGGAACACCTTGCCTTCTAATTGTTTCATGAACCACTTGCCATTTTCTTTTTGAGTTGATGAATTGATGATCATGATGATGTGAGAAACGAGAAGCTTCTGCATTTCTTGGGTTCTAATTGTTTCATGAAGCACTTGCCATTTTCTTTTTGAGTTGATGAATTGACGATCATGATGATGTGAGAAACGAGAAGCTTCTGCGTTTCTTGGGTGTTTGTCAATTAAATTAGAAGACTTTCTTATGTTATAGACTGTTTTATTTTTTAGGGAATTGATTTATTTCTAATTAAAACCACATCAAAAAGTAATCATTAGCGTTGCTAAATTTGTTGTACATATAATGCATGCACGCACTTTTTTATATAAATGGAGGGCATTTGGTTAACCTACATGATTTGAATGGGCTTAACCATGTTAACTAACAGACTATCACTCCGTTATCCCTTTAGATAGTTTAGGGGTTTCTTGTGGTCTTCAAGGGGTTTATTGCATTGAAAAATAGACTAGAGGGTTAACTTCTTTTAACACAGCGATTAGTTTAGAAGTGTTTTTTTGCAATTTACCCCATGCCAAAGTTAGGATAACTTGAGTTTTTTGGAGTTATGAGATAACTTTAGTTAGCCTAACTAAACTTTGTTCTCAAACATAGCATGGAGGTAACTTAACTTAACTCTGCTATTTGGTTGCTGTGGAATTTAGATACCTGCGGTTCTTGTAACTTATTAGAGGACAGATGACTGGAGGTAACTGAATTTCAAAATGTGGTAAAATTGGATTGTGGTTTAGATATATATAGGCATGCAAGTTATTTGTTGTGTTTGAGAAAGAAGTTAGGATAATTGGAGTTACCTCCAGTCATCTGTCCTCTGGGCTAGAGTCTTTTGACTATATCCTATATATATATCAAAAAAGAAATAACTCTACAAAAAAGAAATAACTCTAAAAATGGATTGAGGTTTAGATATATATAGGCATGCAAGTTATTTGTTGTGTTTGAGAAAGAAGTTAGGATAATTGGAGTTATCTCCAGTCATCTATCCTCTGGGCTAGAGTCTTTTGACTATATCTATTAAGTACTTGTAACTTATTAGAGGACAGATGACTGGAAGTAACTGAATTTCAAAATGTGGTAAAAATGGATTGAGGTTTAGATATATATAGGCATGCAAGTTATTTGTTGTGTTTGAGAAAGAAGTTAGGATAATTGGAGTTTTTGCAGAGTTATTTCTTTTTTGATGTATATATAGGATATAGTCAAAGACTCTAGCACAGAAATAAAAAAAATAACGAATAGTATCTTACAAAGCAGAGATTTACAAGCAGTGAAACTGCGACCAAAAGAATAGTGAACAACCCTAGTGAAACTGGAAAAAAGCACAAGGCATAAGCGCAAATAAGAAATTTGCAACATACAACAAAACTCAATAATAATAGCAGAGAGGAGCGAGAAACTTGTCAGGTGGGTAAGAAAATCCCGAAGACAACCAACCGAACAGGGCTAGCAAGGAGATGCAGCAACCTAAGAAGGCAACATCAACCCGTGAAAGCAGCGACCACCTAAAAGCCAGCCTCCACACAACAAAAATGAATAGCCAGCTGAATATGTAATAGAGCAGCAAAGGGCCAGCCCCCCAAAAAGCAGTAAACGCACCACGCGCACAAAACCGGAACGTAGGCAACACGCAAGCAAAAAGCAAACCAGCTATGAACAGGATAGTACGTAGCAAAAAGCAAACCAGCTATGAACAAGATAGTACGCAGCAAAAGGTTCCAAATAGCAAACACAGGAAATAAACAGTGAGATCATATAGAACATAACTAAGAGCATAAATGTAGAAACATAGAAACACAAAAAGCTTGAGTATGCTGCTAAAAAGGAGAGGTAGCAGCAAACAAAACACAAATACAGTAAACAGACGGCAATGAGAACAGCCAAAACACCTGCAAATAGGCCAAGCAAAATAGAAGGAGGGTCCGAAAGGAAAGTCAGAAGGCCGTAGCAGGTCAGATCCACAAAACTAAACAACTCATACTAATAAGAAAATTAAAACTTGGTTAAGGAGGTAAAAAACTACTATGCAAAAAAACAGCCGCAACCACATCAAGAAGATGAAGATGGAAAGCATGAACTTTGTTATGCTGTAAAGCACTAGCCCAGAATTTAGTGAAGAAGAGAATATCTTCAATTTGATTAGTAATAGAGCGTGAAGTATTAGAGAAGTTGCAATTATTTCTTTCTTTCCAGAGAATCCAAATAAAAGTCATCAAGGATAAATCCACGATGAGCGAAAAGAATTCTTCACTCTACGAGACCTCCATAAACTCCACCAAGAGTTGATAGAGCGTGGACGTCTATGGACTTGCCAGACGTGCATACAAATCGTCCATAATGGACGAATAAAGGGGCCGTTTAAGAATAAAGGGGCCGTTTAAGAATACGTGATTTGCATCCTCAAGGTGAGTAAGACAAAAGGAACAATTTTGACCTAAGGCCAAATTCCTCTTGTTGAGATTATCAACTGTAAGTAATTTGTTTTGAATAGCTAGCCATGTAAGGATTTTTACTTTAAGCGGAACAAGGTTTTTCCATATAGAGTCGGCGAACGGAGAAATAACCCCACCGGAGTTAAGTTGTAAAAAGATTTAACAGAATATGCCCCTGAATTGTTCTATCGCCATAAAACATCGTCTTTAGGATACCACTAGTTAGAGCTCAACAACCTAAGTAAAATGATGAATTTAGGAATAAGAGAAGGGGGAAGCATTCTACGCAAAGGAATGTTCCAGTTTTTGATATCGTTATTACAAACGATATATTTTGCTATAGTAGCAAGTTGATTGGAGGCTAGATGGAACAATTCGAGGAAACAAGAAGCGATTTTGTAATGGCAAAATTTAAAAAAAGTCACAAAAGTTTGGCCCAGTTTAAAAAAACGTCACAAAACTTTTTAAAAAAAAAACCAAACAAAGTTTAACTTTCAACTCACAGAGTTAGAAACCGTTAACTTGCTTATACGTGCACTGCACGTACTCAAAATAAGTGACAAAAATACCCCCGTATTAGATATGGTTAGAATCGTTTGGTGGTATCTTCTCCCCCGTGTGTGTACATCTTGTTTGTTCTCGTCTAGGAGAAGATTAATCTCGTCAGCATCTAGTCTGTGGCGAAGGTAGCGCCAGGAAAAAGCTGCAGCAGCAGCAACATCAACAACAGGAGGTCGTGGTTCCCGGGAGGTGGATGATGATGATGTTCCAATTTTGGAACTCCAGAGAACAACATCCTTCTCAAGCGTCATCTTTATACTCATAACCTCTTCGTTAGTTCCCTTTAAATCGTTTCTGTCAGTAATCAATGGTTGAGGTGGATAATTCTTGATGATCCATTTAATTTCGTGCACATCTTTTTTGACCATGTCAAGGTGCCTGATCATCTCGGCAGCTGTAGGTGGTCTGTGAAGCAGGGGGCCATAAGCAATAGCGGATTGTGGTTTTTGGGAGGTGGATGGTGCTGGTCGGTGAAGAGGAGCGTCCTTCTCAATGCTGACCATTATTTTTCCAACCTCATCGCCAATGCTTGTAAGCTCTCGTTTTTGCATGTCAATTGACTTAACGATTGATGAGTAGTAGTAGTTTTTTTTACCGCTTACTGTGAGACCCCGTATTCTAGAGAATATATACTAGTATAGTATATATATATTGTATAAGTAGTAGAAAAAGAAAGAAAGAATGGATGGATAGTGACGTGGCATGAAGGAATGGAAAGAAAGAATAGTGTGTGTATGTGGTGCTTTGACTGGTTGACTTGTAAGGAATTGAAGGAATGAAAGATTGAATGAATAAAAGAATGGATGAGTGTATGTGTGTTGGTTTGACCGGTTGACCTTGGGAACATTAGTCCCATATCGGCCATGAAAGGAGAGAAAAAGAGAGATAAATAGGAAAAAGCCAAGGATAAAGGTACCCAACGTCCGGACACCCTTTTGAGGCAGCCTGTGGTGGGCGTGGCTAGAATTTAGTTAATTGTGTGCGTACGAGCTGAGTGCGGGGCGTTACACTTACTAATTGGGGAAGAAGATGACCACTAAACGATTCTAACCCTATTTAATACGGGGTATTTTTGTCACTTATTTTGAGTACGTGCAGTGCACGTATAAGCAAGTTAACGGTTTCTAACTTGTGAGTTGAAAGTTAAACTTTGTGTAGTTTTTTTTAAAAAAAAGTTTTGTGATGTTTTTTTAAACTGGGCAAAACTTTTGTGACGTTTTTTTAAATTTTGCCGAGTTCGAAACCGTTAATTTGCTTATACGTGCACTGCACGTACTCAAAATAAGTGACAAAAATACCCCGTATTAAATAGGGTTAGAATCGTTTGGTGGTCATCTTCTTCCCCAATTAGTAAGCGGTAAAAAAAACTACTACTAATCAATCGTTAAGTCAATTGCCATACAAAAACGAGAGCTTACAGGCATTGGCGATGAGGTTGGAAAAATAATGGTCAGCATTGAGAAGGATGCTCCTCTTCACCGACCAGCACCATCCACCTCCCAGAAACCACAATCCGCTATTGCTTATGGCCCCTGCTTCACAGACCACCTACAGCTGCCGAGATAATTAGGCTCCTTGACATGGTCAAAAAAGATGTGCACGATATAAAATGGATCATCAAGAATTATCCACCTCAACCATTCATTACTGACAGAAACGATTTAAAGGGAACTAACGAAGAGGTTATGAGTATAAAGATGACGCTTGAGAAGGATGTTGTTCTCTGGAGTTCCAAAATTGGAACATCATCATCATCCACCTCCCGGGAACCACGACCTCCTGTTGTTGATGTTGCTGCTGCTGCAGCTTTTTCCTGGCGCTACCTTCGCCACAGACTAGATGCTGACGAGATTAATTTTCTCCTAGACGAGAACAAACAAGATGTACACACACGGGGGAGAAGATACCACCAAACGATTCTAACCATATCTAATACGGGAGTATTTTTGTCACTTATTTTGAGTACGTGCAGTGCACGTATAAGCAAGTTAACGGTTTCTAACTCTGTGAGTTGAAAGTTAAACTTTGTGTGGTTTTTTTAAAAAAAAAAAGTTTTGTGACGTTTTTTTTAAACTGGGCCAAACTTTTGTGACGTTTTTTTAAATTTTGCCTTTTGTAATTACCAATCCAAAATTCGATCCAAAAATGGACCGAAGAAACCCTTAGCACAGACTTTGAAAATTCCACATTTGAAATTGAATGGCTCTACAGCTTTCCACACCCCTTTCCAAAAGGGCGACGCCGAAGGAGATAAAGTGGGATGTAATTCCCAAATTTTGTGGCGGGAATGGTATTTATGAATGATAAGACGAGCCCATGATAGGTTATCCTCCTTTAGAATTCTTTATAACCATTTCCTAAGGAGCGCAATATTCTCATGTCTGAGATTGAGAACCCCAAGGCCTTCTTCCTTCTTAGACTTACAGACTAGCTTCCAATTACAAAGATGTTTTCCCGCTCTGTATTCTGCAGAATCGGACCAGAAAAAGTTCCTCCTGATTTGGTCAATCTTATGTATCACCCAAGAAGGAACGTAGAAAAATGACAACATGAATAGAGGGATCAACGAGAGGACAAAGTTAACCAAAATCAATCTTCCTCCCCGCGATAGATGCCTTACAGACCAAACATTGAGTTTAGATTCGATTTTATCAATCATAGGAATCTAATCAATTTTATGAAGTTTCCCCCATCTCAAGGGAATCCCAAGATAGTGGATAAGAAAAGATGTGGATGCGCAGTTGAAGAACTGGGCAATCTCACACTGACAGTTGTCAGAACCTCCGAGCCAAAGCACCGATGTTTTATTGAAATTAATCGATAAGTCCGATGCTTTTTCGAAAATATAAAGGAGTTTAAGATTGCGGAGAGTAGTCCCATTTGGTTTAGCAAAAAGGATATTGTAGATTTAGTATTCCTCTGAAACCGCGAAAACCTCCTAAACCTTCAATAATGTTAGCATTCCAAGCATTAATGGGAAGTTTGCTAAAAGCATCAGTCACCAGAGAGAATAATAACGAAGAAATGGGATCTCCTTGACGGAGACCTTAAATTTATTACCTTCCGTTCCATTGATAATAACATATTAGATACTAGCAAAAAGACTGGATTTAATCCAAGAGGTCCATTTGAGACCGAAACCACGGTTAAGAAGAATTTCAAAAAGGAAATCCCAATTGATCTCTTCATACGCTTTTTCGAGGTCTAATTTTAAAATAATACCTTCCGAATTAGATTGGTGGCATCTCGAAATAATCTCTTGGGCACTGGCCACATTTTTAATAAAGCCCGACTGAGCCGGATCAGTCAGAGGAGAAATAACCAGATTAAGGCGGTTGGAAAGAACTTTCATGATGATTTTGAATATAGTGTTAAGAAGACTAACAGGTCTGAAATCAGAGACGGGGGGGGGGGGGGGGGTGTTGTTCGGCAGGCCCTGATCAGAGAGATATATCTGTGCATAGCATGGATATGGATGTCAGCTTGACATGCAGTAAATTCATAAGCTCTATCATGGAAAATAGGTAGGTAAGTAGGTTATGTTTCTGGATGAATATGGTACAGATGGAAATGAAATTCAATTGAATGTTTCTCCTTTCTGAAGTATCCTAGCAAGAGTTAGCACCTTTCATAAACATGAGATTGCAAGTAAACTAGGCTGATGAAATAGATATATAGTTGGAAACCTTACCTAAGGCTTTCATGTTAGGTAATAAATATGCTCTCTCAAAGGTTTCATGGTATCTCTTGCATCCCTAGACCTTGTTAGCTTCCAATAATTTTGGGAATGAGAACAATGTGAGCGTAGTTAATGCGGTCAAAAGAAAAATGACCAAGAAAAAAATATGGGAACATCTGAAAAAGGTCATCTTTAAGCAAATCCCAAAATTTTCGGAAGGATGGGAAACCGTCTGGTCCTGGAGCAGAATCGCTGCCCATGGAGAAGACATCCATTTTAATCTCTTCCATGGAGAATGGCGCTTCAAGGCAAAGATATTTCATGAAATTCATTGCCATAAAGTTGAGACCAATCAAGGTATTTAGATCGGGGATCGGTGGAACCCATAAGATTCTTAAAGAAAGAAAGGAAAGCGGAGTGGAATTCGGTGTTTGAATTTAATTCAACGTTGTTGACAACAATGGAAGTGATTCTATTGCATCTTTGCCGATGAGAAGCAAAATTATGAAAGGAGGTATTACAGTCACCATTTTTTAGCCATTTAATATTAGCACGTTGGGCCCATTTAATATGATCAAGATGGAGAAGAGCATCATATTCTCTTGTACAATTGTTTCTTTGCAGCCTGACCGAGTCGAAAAGAGGGCCACTCTTCAAGAAGATCAATAGAATGAATAGTGGTTAGGAAAAAATTTTTCAGGACCTGGGTGTTGGCAAATCTATCTTTGTGCCAAAATTTGCATCTGAATTTGACGACATGAAATTTAAGAAGAATCCGACCCAAACCATGAGACCTAGTCACAGTGGAAAGACAATTAATAATGAGATTGACGAAGATTTGATATTCTAACCAAAATTTCTCGAATCGGAATTTGAAAGGTTTAAAAAAGTTAAAATTAAAGTGAGGAACGTGGTCCGAACACGGGTTCGGTAAAGCTTGGACGAAAAAATTGTGAAAGAAAGACACCTAATCTTGAGAAACAAGATATCGATCTAACTTGGCCATGGATGGAATAAGTCGCATATTAGACCAAGTGAACGATCTCCCATTAATAGGAAGGTCAATGAGATCAAGAGAACAAATGCAATCGTTGAAATGTAGAGTTATTTCTTAGAATTCAGTTTTCTTAATTTTGCTTTGTTTGGGAATATATTTGGAGTTGAGATATTTAGAGTTAGCTCAACTTTACCCGAAGCTGTAAAGTTGAGATGGTTGTAGTTATATGTACTCCGGTCCAACCTTATTCATCTAAACTTTGCGAACCTTTGCTCTTTTTCTCTCGAAAATAATAGAGTTAATTTAACTTTATTTTGCTTGCCAAACACCCAAAAGAATAGAGTTTTTGAATGTACATATACGAGGCAAACTGAGTTAGCAAATCTCTACCTCCACTTAAAAATACACTTTTAATTAACCTGACTTTGTTTACCTTACCTAATCTTCGTATTCAAAGAGGGCATAGACAACAAGATGGAATTGGAGACTGTTGATTTGAAGGCAGTGTGTGAAGAAGTATTTGCTGAGAAAGGTGATATTGTGGAAGAGAACGAGGAGGATGAGCTCGAGTTTACAGTGATCGAACAGGGAGTGGACATTGAGGTGTAGAAGGTGAATGAGGAAGAAAAGGAACATGGAAGGTTGTTGATTAGGGATACTTGGGCAGAGATGTGGATTTGGAATTGGAAGAAGTCGAGGAGGTGAGGTTGAATAGTGAGAGAAGCGGAATGTTGACAAAGAGCAAGTCACTTTATTTGGATTATTTGAGTGAGTCGACTGCAAATGGGGAAGAGGAGGTTGTTGGTCCGGAAAAGATGGAGAAGTTGTTGATTAAAGATACATTTGGTGAAGATTTGGATTTGGGATTGAAAGAAGTTGAGGAGGTGAGATTGGATAGTAGTAGAAGGGGAATGTTGATGAAGAGCAAGTCGGTTTGTTTTGATGATGATATGAGTGATTCAATTGCGAATGAGTTTTTGAGTATGTTGGGTTTGGAGAGTAGCTCTGAGGCTGACCCTTGAATCGCCAAGGGAGAAGCTATGGCAGGATTTTGAGAAGGACGCTTTGATTGCTAATGATGGTAACTTTGTTCCAGCAATTGAAGAGGAAGAAATGGTGGACAATTTTGATGTCTCTTTCATTCTTTGTTCTTATCAATGTTTTAAATTTTGGCCGATACGGCCGAAATTTCGGTTGAAATTTTCTTTCGGCTAGTTTGCCGATACGAAATTACTGATTTTATACTCCATATCGTTTTGGACCAAAATGTGTAGATTTCGGCCGAAATTACAAAAATATTGGCCGAAATATTGCCAAAATATTGTTGAAATTGCCGAAATATCAGCCAAAATCGACACACTAATGTTATTGTGAATATATAACTTTTTTTTTATTATACTTTTTGCATACAAGTCTTTCAATATAGGACTTTAAGCTAATATAATGTGAGGATCGTCTCTTTATTGTTTGTGTATATGCGAAGTCAAGCAAGTCTATTAACTAATACATTTTTTTTAATCAATACAAATTCAGTTTAGTTATATACTTATATTACATTCTTTTTTATATTGTTGTTAAATTCTGCAAATATTTACCGTGATTGATTCATGTCATTAGTTACATTATACAATATTTTATATGATAAATGACATGTAGAACATATAATATCTTGTTCAGTAAAAAAAAAATGTTTATTGAGTGTCTGAAATGAACATTCGAGATGATCACATTTCTCTGAGATCTCCTCTGAAATCTCTGATCCGAGACGAAACACCCCTTGCCGACTGAGATTTAAAACCTTGGTTCTGATCAAACTAGTCGCTGTTGATGGATCGGAAGTCGAGGGCTCAGATGCTCGAGGATGAAGAAATGGAGAAATTGATACAGGATATGGGTTTGGATGAGAATGTGTTCGAGAGTTCTACGCCACCTGAGGTTAATGGTGGATTTGGTAGTCCTATTCATATTCCTGAAGAAGAAGAGCTGCCAATGGAGTTACCTATACTTGGTGAAAATTTCAGGTTGTTTCTTCAAACTAAAGATGGAGGCTTTCTGCGATCTATGAGCCCGTCACTTTTCACGGGTTCTAAGAACAGTGGAAATTTGGTGATGCAAGCATCAAGCCCTGTTGTCGTGCCAGCAGAAATGGGTTCTGATGTGATGGGAGATTATGAGGGGATTGGCCTCTGTTGGAAATTGAGAAGCTATCAATGCAAGCAAGTAAGCTTATGCCTCTTGAAGATATCAATGTGAAGACAATGCAGGAGGTTGCATGGGATGCAAAGCCATCTATAGAATCTTATGAGAGGTTTGTTGCTATTTTTTTTCTAATTTATTTGGTTAAATTGAACAAAATATCCCCAATATTTCACTACCTTACACTTATAAGAGTAATGTTTCGTTGTGCACTAGTGTGCACTCGGTCTTCCTGCCTTCGTATCGACGATCCAAACTGTTCACATTGATGTACACATATAAATTAGTCTAAATATGTAAAATCAAATCATTTGAAATTCATTTGCCCATCCATTGAAGCGTTACAAAATTGTATAGCTGAAAATCGTTGTTTTTTATAGTCACATGATGGATGGGCAAATAAATTTCAAATAATTTGGTTTTACATATTTAGACTAATTTAGACGTGTAGATCAATGTGAACGGTTCGGATCGTTGATACAAAGGCCGAGTGGGAAGGCCGTGTGCACACGGAGGCCTAGTGCACAACAGAACATTTCTCTACACTTATATACACAATTGTTTATTTCTACTTTGTTTTACCTATTTTGCATTTGATGATCCCCTCTATTACACATCTGCAAGAACATTTCACAAATATTCTGATCTGTTAAGGTTTGATCATTTTTGGATGATTTTAACCGTATAACAACCTAAACCTTGTTTCAAACTCCTACATTATCCTTGTCAAGGACCAACCCCTACAGACATGCATCAAGAGCAAGATGGATCCTTCACAATGCATCAATAACAAGACCCCCCCTTCAGTGACCTTTCTACATGCATCATGAACTAGAACCAACCTTCAGTAGGCCCTTATTATCGATCTACTAAAACATAAATGGAAAAATGATTAAATTAATTTTAAATTAGGGAAAGGAAACAAAAACTACTTGAAAGTTGAGGGGAAATCCAGACAAAATCTAGAGAGAATAATATGGGTTCAGCTGTCATGAAAGGTAAGAAAAAGGAAGAAAGAAGATGAGAACAATGGGTACTATATAACATTTTTAGATAATATAAACAAAGCAATCAAAACACTTGATTGAAAAACTTTAGGGTATATAATCACATCGTAAATCGTGGAGTATATAGCATATGGGTAGTGAAATAGTGGGGTATTGTTTTGCAATTTACACTGTTTGTATTTTCCTTTTCATTCTTCTCTTTAATTTTATTCTTTACTTAACATCATCTTTCTTAAATTTTTTAGCCAGGACATGTTTTGGCAGCATCTGAATCTTGAAAGTGAATCCATTGGTAATAGGACTGGAAAGAGTAAGAAATCGAGAATAGAATAATCTAGAAGTGAAGAATCAAGTTCATAATATGTCTCACTTGAAGATCTTGCTCCACTGGCTATGGATAAAATAGAAGCATTATCAATTGAAGGGTTAAGGATTCAATCTAACGTGTCTAACGGGGAGGCACCTTCAAATATCATGTCACAGTTTATTGGAAATGCATCTACTTTGAAAGGAGAAGGAGCCATCGGATTAAAGCTTATGGATGTTAAAGATATGTTAAAGATAATGGTGATGATGTCGATGGATTGATGGGTTTGTCAATAAGTCTAGATGAATGGATAAGGCTAGATTCTGGAATAGTTGATAATGAGGAAGATGGAGTAAATGAGAGAACAACGAAAGTTTTAGTAGCCCGTCATGCCAAATCGACTGAATTCCACGTGGCAGATAGAAGAGGAAAGGGTTCAGGTAGAAGTAGTAGATGGGGTATATTGGGGAAGAGAATGACTACACATACATGGTTTTTTACCCCAAACATACATTATAAATGTATAATGTTTTGGAACCCGCTTCTCACTAAAAGACAAGATTTTATTAATTTTTAAACCAATTTTTAAAGATAAAACATTGTCTTTTAGCGAGCGAAAAGTAGGTCCCAATGCATTTATAATGTATGTTTGAGATAAAAAAACCAGGTATGTGGAGCATTTTGCATTGGGGAATAACTTCAGGGTGCAGCTTCGGGACCCCATGCGGGACTATGAGCCAGTGGGAATTCCAATGCTTGCTCTGATTCAAGTGGAACGAATTTTTGTCCCTCCTAAACCCAAAATATACACCCCGGTTTTCGAAGCAGGGAACAATTATCAAAACGAAGACGATGATGAACTAGACATCAAACTTAAGGAGGATGTGATTCTGCAGTTCAAAATCTCTGAAGTACATGTCGCAGGTCTGAAGACTGATGTCGCTGAACCTGGTAGGGAAAAACTGTGGGGAAACCAAGTGGAGAAGCAATCTGGATCGCGTTGGTTACTGGCTAATGGAATGGGGAAAAACATTAAGCATACTATAATGAAGTCGAACCCTGTTAAGAAGCCAGTTCAGCCCGGAGATACTCTGGTGTGTACCGTGTGTTTCTTCACGAATTAATGAAACGAATTTTTCCCTAAATGATCCTTTTTATGAAAGTTTTTCCACAAACGACCTGTTTTTTTTTTTTAATTCCATAAACGACCCACTCGCTTTTTGAAAAAGCGAGTGTGGTATAATCACCCACGCTTTTTCAAAAAGCGAGTCTTAGGGTTCAGAAAATTAGAAACCTAAGACTCGCTTTTTGAAAAAGCGCGGTGTTCAGACACCTAGACTCGCTTTTTCAAAAAGCGAGTCTTGGGTCTGTATTATTTTTGCTAGCAGACTCATTAGTTATCAACAGATTCAAGACTCGCTTTCCCAAACACCGCGCTTATTTATACCAAACTCGCTTTCTGAAAAAGCGAGTCTGTGGCTTGTTGAAAAAAATCTACAGGCGGAAGACTCGCTTTCTGAGAAAGCGAGGTGCTCTGTATAAGACTCGGTTTTTGGAAAAGAGAGTCTTGCCTGTGTTAATGAAATCTATATTGTTACACACATTTGTACATGGTTAATCTATATTGTGGAGTGGTTGTGCATTTGCATTGTCAATTTTGGAATGTAAGAGTTAGAATGTCTTGTGGATCAGCCCAGGAAAATTCAAAACAGAGGAAGAAAAATCCAATATTTCTGGGCCCTACTCAATGAATGCAGTAGTTTCTATCTCTTGCTCTCTTCTTCTCTCACCCTTCGGACCTTGCACTGCAGAATGCCAGAATCCGCACAGAAGAAAATAAATGCACTGATGCAAACCCTCTGTGGCCTCACAAATGGCATGCATCATATGCCAGCTTTCTATAGCTAATAACCGAAGCAACACAAGTTAAAATGGAAAAAGACGGGTACAATTCATTTACATCACTTCACTTCTAACCTAACATAAGCAGAAGATCCAATACCAAGCAGAAGATCCAATACCAAATTCCCTTGAAAAAATTGTCTCTTCATACTTCAAAGTAGTAAGGAGAATGGGAGAGTTGAACAAGAATGAATACTAACATGATTGCATCTAAGAAAGCGAGTGTTGCTGGGCAAAGAAGGCCAAGACTCGCTTTTTGAAAAAGGGAGTGTGACATAATTACCCACGGTTTTTCAAAAAGCGAGTCTTAGGTTTCTTATTTTCTGAACACTAAGACTCGCTTTTTGAAAAAGCGTGGGTGATTATACCACACTCGCTTTTTCAAAAAGCGAGTCTTAGGTTTCTTATTTTCTGAACACTAAGACTCGCTTTTTAAAAAGCGTGGGTGATTATACCACACTCGCTTTTTCAAAAAGCGAGTCTTAGGTTTCTAATTTTCTGAACCCTAAGACTCGCTTTTTGAAAAAGCGTGGGTGATTATACCACACTCGCTTTTTCAAAAAGCGAGTGGGTCGTTTATGGAATTTTAAAAAAAAAACAGGTCGTTTGTGGAAAAACTTTCATAAAAAGGGTCATTTATGGAAAAAATTCTAATGAAACTGGGGCCAAATGGAAAGGGTTCGCTGCGTTAAACCCTTTCAGAAGGAATCCGAATGCCATTTTTTTTTTTTCTGAATGAGACTATCAGATGATATAGGCATCCTTCATATTTATGTGTCTGATTGTACGTAAAATTTTGTCCTCTGTTCATATTGAGTACTTCTCGGAACATGGCAAAAGAAAGATTTATACTTTGTATAGATTAATATAATTTACGTTTCAGCTAATTTATGGATCTTAAATAGTTCGTTGAGTTGGAGCAATACTTCCAATATCGTTTGTCCATTTACCTGGTATGATTTTTACCGTTAGCTGCTGCTAGGTGGTTTGCAAATTAGTGCACTCAATCTTTTTGACAACTGCTGCAAGATTCTAGTAACCACTTCAAGTGCTTATTTTCCTTGGGCTTGGTGTTCACGTGTTTTGTGGTGCTGGTTTAAACGTTGTCGACTATTAATGACAGTGTGATTGCGGAAACTGTAAATTCTTCATTTTAGAATAGGTGCTTTTGAATCTCCTTCAGGCTTCAGCTCTTGTACTTGATTTGAGCAAGACTGCTGTTGCTGTTGTAGGAAGTTATGCAATGATCTTGGTCAGTTGATATGTTTTTTGCATCGAGAACCCATACTTGAATAATATAGCCAGATGAATGGAAACATCATTTAAACTCCTACTGCTTAGCAATCCTATGCAAGTCAATTTCTTTATAATATTAGAAAGAATACGAAGATTAGAAAGACCTGGTTTTACGGAAAGACTGCTGTGCACACGTACACATTTGAAGCTGATCGAGTCGTGTTGGTCAGCATGTCACGGCAACTAGAGTTGTCTTTATGTTCGATCTGTATCTCAGCATCATAGTAAGAACTAGAGAATTAAATGTGTGACACGGATGGTAACCTAAGAAAAGGTTCATGTAATTCCCTAATTTAGGATTTTTTAGAGGATGCAAACTAGTCTACTTCTAGTTGTATGAAGCCACTCTTTGTCCGTCATCTGCTTTTACTAGATTTTTTAGATCTACATACGAGAAGATCGACAATGAATTCGCTGCTAGCCTAGCTGGAGCTGGTCTTGAGCTTGTCATAGTTTTAATACCTATATAGAAGAAGGCTCAGACCATGGGTGGAGCATAGTGACGGCCCGGGGGTGCCCCCCCCCCCCCCCTCCCAAAAAAAATTTTCACAAACCTCCTTCATACTATTGAAAAATTTATAAACCCTTAAAAAATTATAATTTGGCCCCCCTAAATTCTAAGTTTTATTGTTTGGCCCCTTTAAAAATTATGAAAAAATCTCTATATTTTTACATGTAGTCATAGAATTTTTCCTTGGCCCTCCCGGTAAATTTGTTCTGGCTTCGCCCCTAGCTCAGACGACAATGAAGATGCTAAATACGTGATCATGAGAACTTATATAGTGACAAACAACTCCTTAATTATTCCAAAACATTTCAAATTTAAACTAATATAGATCAAATTTGTGATATTTGTCAAAAACGTCCTTGCATGATCTCTTGAAAATCCAAAATGGCACATGCCCCAAGTGCATCATCTGTTGGCTTGACCTTATCGTTCAAGGGGAATCCAGTAAACATCGATTTATGTGAAGGATCAACATATATTTGACAAGGCACATCCCCATCGGATGCTATGGTGGCGTAAGTGGCTGATGGATTGTGTATTTGTTTCTTTTAGACTTTGGAGTTTGTATGCTTTTGTTGTGTTTTTTAGACTACGATTGTGGGATTTGCCTACGGCACGTCTTCGGAACGATACATCTTATGAAAGTCTTGTAAACAGTAAAACAACAATGATGTATCTCAAGTTTGAATAGTAAAACAATAATTAGTTGTAAATAAAAGTCCATGTTTTCATTAGTATATGTTGAAAAATAATTATAAATAGGGGTGTAAAATCCAACTTCTTAGAACTTTGAGTATGAAAAATGATGAAATTTAACTATTGATGAGATATTTGCTATTTTCAATGTAACATGAGCAATAAAAAATCATAAAAAATCTGAAAATTTACAAACCTGAAATCTAAAAATATAAATTTCTAAGTAAATAGAGAGAGAATGAGAGTGAGAGAGAGATAAATAAATAAATAAAGGAGTTGTTTGGAGGATTTGAATTTGAGTTTTTGGAGGACTTTTCGACGGGAAAATATGTTTTGTGAGGTTAGATCTGAACTATTGATTTCAACCCTATTGAATGAGAGCCGCTTGATAGCTTTCTTTGTGTTTTATTATATAGACTAGATTTACTCGTGGGCACGTGCCTACGGCACGTCTTCGGAACGATACATCTTATGAAAGTCTTGTAAACAGTAAAACAACAATTATGTAGGTCAAGTTTGAATAGTAAAACAATAATAAGTTGTAAATAAAAGTCCATGTTTCCATTAGTATATGTTGAAAAATAATTATAAATGGGGGTGTAAAATCCAACTTGTTAGAACTTTTGAGTATGAAAAATGATGAAATTTAACTGTTGATGAGATATTTGCTATTTTCAATGTAACATGAGCAATAAAAAAATGTATAAAAATCTAAAAATTTACAAACCTGAAATTTGAAAATATAAATTTCTGAGTAAATAGATAGAGAATGAGAGTGAGAGAGATAAATAACTAAATAAAGGAGTTGTTTTGGGGGATTTGAATTTGAGTTTTGGGGGAACTTTTGCGCAGAAAAATATGTTTTGTGAGGTTAGATCTGAACCATTGATTTCAACACTATTGAATGAGAGCCGCTTGATAGCTTTTTTTGTGTTTTATTATATAGACTAGATTTTCCCGTGGGCACGTGCCTACGACACGTCTTCGGAATGATACATCTTATGAAAGTCTTGTAAACAGTAAAACAACAATTATGTAGGTCAAGTTTGAATAGTAAAACAATAATTAGTTGTAAATAAAAATCCATGTTTTCATTAGTATATGTTGAAAAATAATTATAAATGGGAGGTGTAAAATCCAACTTCTTAGAACTTTGAGTATGAAAAATGATGACATTTAACTGTTGATGAGATATTTGCTATTTTCAATGTAACATGAGCAATAAAAAAATATATAAAAATCTGAAAATTTACAAACCTGAAATATGAAAATATAAATTTCTGAGTAAATAGAAAGAGAATGAGAGAGAGAGAGAGAGAGATAAATAAATAAATAAAGGAGTTGTTTTGGGGATTTGGACTTTTGGACGGAAAAATATGTTTTGTGAGGTTAGATCTGGACTATTGATTTCAACCATATTGAATGAGAGCCACTTGATAGCTTTCTTTGTGTTATATAGATGGAAGACTTTTTGTAACAAGACTAAAGGAACCTGTTTGAGATTTCTATGAACTCCCAATGACAACTCTCTTGCCATCTTATTATTTATTTGTATAGAAAAATAAAGACCGTTCAACATATTATTTTTATTGCACTATTTTTGTATTACTGGATGTAGAAAAATTAGAAAAATAAACCCATAAAAATTAGAAAAATCATTTCAGACGGTACATGTATTACCGTCTGATCATTTAGTACCGAAGATAACAATCCGTTGTTCCTGAACACGATTGAGAAGACCTTCGTGAACACAATGCTCAGAGCGAATGGTGGCACGCAGCAGCCGCAGCAGCAGAGACTCGACCATTACCTGTCTGATAGCGCTATGGGGTCAACAAGAGACATGTGGAGCAGCAGCCCAATGGCTAGTCCTTCGGTTTATTCAGGTAGGAAAGTAGAGTTTTCTATCTGATCTGAGTTGATCTCTGGACTATATTTAATTGAAGTGAGTCTGTATATAGTCAGTATCTTTGTATACACACTTAAAAAATGTGGCACACATTCATTACATTGTAAACACACATTATTTCTTTCGCGGACCAAATAATCTTTTGTTTGTACTAAATTAATTTTGCTTTCTCATAATGTAGGGATTCAACATTGGGCCACTGGAAAACAGAACAACAGCTCAAACATGCGACATCACCAACACTATATATTATCTCAGGATCAGGTTTGTACTTTGTGAATTCTTTCTTTTCCTCTTCCTACTCTTTCTAGCATAGATTATCAAAAAAATTAATATGTTGGAACATATTACACTCATGTTTGTAAACATGCCACATAGGTTACAAACAATTACTTCAATAATTCACAACATGATTAACCTGGGATATTTCTATTTTGGGGGTAAATTGGCCTTGGCCTCAATCTAGAATCACTAAACTGGGTTTGTGGTGTACATAAAGTGTTTCCTTCACCTATAATTATGTATTTCCATATCGATATACATTAAACAAAAATAATAAGAAGAATTTGTTCATGAATTGAACTCTTGACAACAATGAATTTTGTAGTATCTACAAGGTGACACGAGCAAATACACACCTACAGTGTAAACATAAATACTTCTCAGGTTCTGCCATTTGAAGCTTGACATAAGTTGTATGTGTCATTACTGCACAAAACTCAAGTTTGCAGGTCCAAGGCTTCTCCTCATTCTACTTTGTGACCTATCTTCGAATCCCAAATTTTTTTTTATCATCTATAAACCACAAAACCGAACCAATCTCATTTGAGAAGCAACTAATAGTGTTTCACTCTAATTGTACTGTAAAGGGGATATCATATTTCTTTAGTCTTTACTCGACAGAAAATTACCCAACTCCTACTTAATTCCAAATTGCATTATAAAATAGATAGACTATGATTCATAGCTAACTCAGAGCACAAAGAACTTCAAAGTACTTTGCTTACATCACCCCCTCACAGCAATTGTTTTTTTTTAATGATAAGACATTAACTAGCAAGCAGATTTTGAATTTCAAATAGTCTGGATGTTGTTGGTCAGTACTAAAGAAACTTTAGCACTGTGTTACAACACCACTCACGTACTACAAGTGTTACCTACTCAAGATTGGTATGGCGATCTCGCATCTCAGAAGCACTAACACCCAACACCTCCATCATCCTCATCACCACCATCTCAAACAACACGAACAACCCTCCTTCATACAAGCTCCCCATCGGTAACCTCACCTCATCCTTTTGAACCTCTTCTTGATCAGCCATCGTTTGCGCCGGCAAGTACACAACCTCATCAGCCAACCTCCTCACCTCGCTCCTCGACTCCGGCTGCGCTGTAATGAGCACCACCCGTGCCGCACATGACTTTGCGATTCGCGCAATGGCGTCGACGGTTGAGAAGCCGCCGGGGCCGGCGGAGCAGATGAGAAGGTCGGAGGAGGAGATGGGAGGGGTGTTGACGTCGCCGATGATGTGGGAATGGAGGCCGAGGTGGTAGAGCCGCATGCAGAAGCCGCGGAGCATGAGGCCCTCGCGGCCGACGCCATGGAGGAAGATTCTCGAGGACGGGGAGACGGAAGAGATGGAGTAGACCAGAACTTCGAGAGGTGAGGAGTGGGAGTTGGTTGGGGTCGTGAAGATGGATTGGATTTGAGTGCAGATTTCGGATGCCATGGATGGTGCCATGGAGCTGCTGCTGCTGTTCATTTCCCTTCTTGGACTCTTTGTTGGTTGAGAGTGGGATTTTGCTTATCCTCTTCTCTTGCTTTTCTATCTTAGAAAAGCAGGAAAAATTAGAAAAATAAACCCATAAAATGATAATACATGTACTAAATGGAGTGACTATTTATTGCACTATGTTTTTTTAATATAAATGATCAGACGGTACAACGTGTACAGTCTGAAGAAAAAATAAAATAAAAAAATTGCTGAAACGAAACATGTTATCCCGTTTATAACAATTTTTGCTTGAACGGACATGTCCCGTCCAGCAAGGGGGGATTAGGTTAGTGGCAAAGTAGGTTTAGTGTATTATTAATTAAGTTTTAGTTATATTTTATTATTTAATTTATTTAATTAACCTATTTTAATATCTAATCAACAATAAATTTACCGTAAAAAAAAAACCAAACCGGACGAAACAACATGTCTTGCCTTTATCAAATTTTGGCAAAATTTTAGCAAACAATCACTGCAGACAAATACCCTATTTCGTATTACTGTAAATGCCATTTTTAAAAAAATGAGAAACACCATTGTGGATACTCTGACAATTATATATTTTTGTGTAGTTTCTTATTCTTAATGATCACATGTATGGATATTGATAGAACCAATATTGTGCAACCTTTTGACCAGAGTCAATCCCAATCAAATTGAACTCTAGACTGTTCAATGCTGCCACCGAACAACCAAAATGTGTCCCTATCAAGTCCAAACCTTGATCGCCATCTATATTCTGCACCATCAGTACGTGTCATCACCCGCACTGGAAACGTATAGTTAGTCTATTATGAGATGGTGAGCTGAGCTCCTTATCGTGAGCTGATGATCTCAGCTGTTGGATCGCGATCCGAGGGTTGAGATCTGATCCGCTTGAGATGAGATATGTTTATAGTCAAAATCGTCATTTTCTATACTCAATATATCTCATCTCACTCAGTTGCGTTCTCATCCCGTTCTCTTTCTCTTCGAACTGAGGACTTCGATTCCATCTTCTTTCCTCGCTCCCGTTCTATCTCATAATCAAACTGAGAGAGAACCTAGAAACCCATATCTCAACTCTGCCCCCTAATCGTCAGCTGCAAACCCATAAACCCTAACTTCTTGTTCCCCCTCTCCACTTCCCGAATCGGAACCCTAGCCCCCAAATCGGAGCTCTTCAATTCGCGAGGTGAAGAATCGGAACCCTAGCCCCCCTCGACTCTCTTCCCTGTTAATTGATTGCAGGCTCCTTCTCTCAACACACTGGAAACCCCTAATTGGAAACCCCAGCTGCATTTGCTATCATCGATCCCTTAAATCGAAACCCTATCAGCTTGCCCCTCTTTGTTATTCTAGTGATTCTTCGATCTCCAAGGAAAGCTGCGATCTTTGTATATGGTAATCTCAAAATCCTTTTTTTTCCTTTACAATTGTTCATGTTCGTTTGTTTTTTATTTCCTCAAAATTAGAATTAGTAGAAAGAAGAGATTTGTAAAAATACAGAGGTTGAATTTATAGAGGGTTTAATTCTTGATAAAAAGAATATATTTGTAAAATTTGTAGAGGGTTTATTTATTGTTGTATAACGCCTCATATCACATTTCTTTAAATTATCGAACAAGATTGTTTTTCTTTTTCTCCATAACTCAATCTAAGCTATATCTGTAACAAGGCTTGCTTCCAAACCAAACACGAAAATCATCATCCTTTGCAAATTAATCACAAGTAAACTAGGATTCAGTTCCTGAGAGTTTGGGGGGACTATCAATTACTCACTCTCAGTCTTCATTTATAATCAGTTGCGCGCGCACTCTCAGTTGCAAAAATAAATGAGTGAAAAGAATCATTTAGATACAAGTAAACTAGGATTCAATTTCTGAGAGTTTGGGGGGACTATCAGCTGCTCACTCTCAGTCTTCATTTATAATCAGTTGCGCACTCTCTATTGCAAAAATAAATGACTGAAAAGAATCATTTAGATACAAGTAAACTAGGATTCAATTCCTGAGAGTTTGGGGGGACTATTAGTTGCTCACTCTCAGTCTTCATTTATAATCAGTTGCGCACTATCAGGTGCAAAAAATAAATGACTGAAAAGAATCATTTAGATCCAGTATCAAATTATATCAACTCACTCATCATATAAAACTACCTGTTGGTCTAGGCAGTGATGATAAGCACTGTTTTACAAGCAATATTTTCACCCCTATATATTTTTGATTGTGTCTTGGTCTAGGCAGTGAGGACAAGGAATATTTTCACAATGTGGGTGCTTGCTGGTAATTATTTGAATTTTCCTATTTTGATTTATGAATGCTTACACCTTCTGTCTTGGTCTTGGCCTTGGTCTTGGTCTAGGTAGTGTGTGTGTGGTGGTGGTGGTGGGGGGGGGGGGGGGGGCATGGTTAGCCGTAGTTGGCATGGCATAATAATGCATCCCTACGCTAATCTTCATGCTTGATTTGAACAATCCTTATACACAAGTGTGATTTGAGCCTATGACTAATTCAATTTCATGATTTTGATGATCTTACTACTTTCACTACAAAAGATACTGCTTTTACCGACGATTATTCCCCGGCGTTTTACTAGTAGCGCCGGGGTAGGGAGCGAGTAGGAATTGGGCGCCAGATGGGATGGTCATACACCGGCGGTCGATTTAAAACGCCGGCGAATGTTAGTATTCACCGGCGTTTTACCTAAACACGCCGGTGAAGTTTATTATTCACCGGCGTTTTTTATTATAAACGCCGGCGAATATACGGGCACATTCACCGGCGTTTCCAATTAAAACGCCGGTGAATAACTGGAAATAAACCCGCGAACCCTAATCTTTCGCTCGCCATTTACCCATTACCCAAAAAAAAAAAAGGGAAAAAGGCGCTTCGTTTCCCTCCTTCCTCGCTCTATTTCCCGCGCGTTTGCCTCCGCCGCTTCGTCCTCTTCGACGGCCTTCGACCATTCGAAATCGTCCCTTATTCCCTTCGTCCTTTTCGATTTCCTTCTTCCCTCTCTCGATCTGGAGGTGAATCGGCGGTCGCCCCCCCTCTCTCTCTCTCCTACGCCCCCGCCCTCGTCGCCCCGCTCCCTCCCTCTCTCTTCGGTATGATCTCTTGATTTTCCTTATTTTTCAAAAAAGGTAGCTTTTTTCAGTTTATTCATTTCGATTTCCTTAGCATGAACGGTTTAGTTGAGATGAAGAATTAATAGAAAAATATATGCTTAGATAATGGAAATTTTCATCTTCTTTTACTGTTAATGAAGCTGATTTCATGCATCTGATTGTCTTCATGGCATGTTTGTTTTTTTACCCAAAATGGGTTCACTGTGAACTGAGGATATTGTATAGGTACGTATGCCAAAATTCTCTGGCCGGATATGCACCACACTTGGGTTTTAGATTTAGTTGGGCACAGTGAATTAGTAGAGCAACATATAAGCTCAGTTAATGGAAAATTTTCATTTTCAGATACTATTAAAGTAACCTGATTGCAATCTTTGGCATGGTTTTTTAACACAAAATGGGTTCACTTCCAAACTAAGTATGCTGCATAGCATACCCGTTTTCTTTCACTGTTAATGAAGCTGATTTCATGCATCTGATTGTCTTCTTGGCATGCATGTTTTTTTACCCAAAATGGGTTCACTGTGAACTGAGGATGCTATAGGTACGTATGCCAAAATCCTCCGGCCGGATATGCACAACAATTGGATTTTAGATTTAGTTGGGCTAAAGAAGTAGTAGAGCAACATATAAGCTCAGATAATGGGAAATTTTCATTTTCAGATACCGTTAAAGTAACCTGATTGCAATCTTTGGCATGGTTTTTTAACACAAAATGGGTTCACTTCCAAACTAAGTATGCTGCATGCATAGCATCCCCAGTTTCTATAGGTTCACTTCCAGACTAAGTGAACTGAGGATGCTATAGGTACGTATGCCAAAATCCTTCGGATACACACAACAATTGGGTTTTAGATTTAGTTGGGTTGAAGAAGTAGTATAGCAACATATAAGCTCTGATAATGGAAAATTTATCATTTTCAAATACTGTTAAAGTAACCTGATTGTCAATCTTTGGCATGGTTTTTTATACGAAAATGGGTTAACTTCCAATCTAAGTATGCTGCTAGCATCCCCATTTTCTTTTTTTGTTGTTAGTGAAGCTTATTTTCATGCATCTGATTGTCATCTTGGCACGTTTTTTTTACCAAAATGGGTTCACTGTGAACTGAGGATGGTATAGGTACGTATGCCAAAATCCTCCGGCCGGATATGCGGCTACAATTGGGTTTTAGATTTAGTTGGGATGAAGAAGTAGTAGAGCAACATATAAGCTCAGATAATGGGAAATTTTTCATTTTCAGATACTGTTAAAGTAACCTGACTGGAATCCTTGGCATGGTTTTTTAACAAAATGGGTTCACTTCGTAACTAAGTATGCTGCATAGCATCCCCAGTTTCTTTCACTGTTAATTAATTGAAGCTTATCCCATGCATCTGATTGTCATTTTGGCATGTTTTTTTGACCAAACTGGGTTCACTGTGAACTGAGGATGCTATAGCTCTATGCCAAAATCCTCCGGCTATGTACAACAATTGGTTCAGTCTGCAAAATATATGCTTACATACTAGACATTTTAATTTTTCTTTTATTATTTCTTTTGTTTAGTATTATTATTATTATTATTATTATTATTATTATTATGAGATAAGTGATTATTAGTAGTCATGAACAGAATAGTTCATGAGTCATCAGATCTTCTTGTCACCGTAGTTACAGCACGACGCACTCATTATTCGGCCAATTCCTCTTCATCAGCAAAATACCCTTTACCATCATCATCTCCTTGAACGGAAAGCCAAATACAGGGGAGACTATAGTCGATTTTTTTTATGCTCGAACACAGGGAGTGCGATAAAATACCGTCTAAGGTGGTTGTGATCATTTCCACAAAAGGTCGTTTAGGGTTTGGTGAATAGAGTAGATTGTGTTAAGAAGTAGTTTTTTTTTTGTACATTTTTTGGAGCCACAATTTCTTTATTTTACAGTTAAAGATTATATCGTTTATTTATTTGCAGCTAGGGATGGTTTTCAAATAGGTGAAATTTAATATACAAAATGCCTTTTACTGTTATTACTATTTAATATATCAAATTTTAATTTCAGACTGTGTACTATTGATATAATGGATAGAAGTTGGATTAGTAAACACGATTATCCAAGGAGTACCGTGATGGTATTAAAGATTTTATTATCTTTGCCAAATGACATTCCCGTGATCCCAATCTAATCCTTTGTCCATGCCTTCACTGTACAAATTATATGCTGAGGACATGTGACGTAGTACATACACACTTGGCTGTCAACGGTTTTCTTCAAGGGTACACAAGGTGGTTTTGTCATGGAGAGGATCATACGGCAGCTCCTGTTCGTCCGGTTGTATTAGAAAATGAGGCTGGGCCCTTAGTGAACGAAGACTTAAGCGTTCCCGATGAGATGCATGCTTTGTTACAAGATGCCATGGGGATTCATAATGTTCCTTTCCACACCAATGACCCAACAACCGAAGTTCACAATGAGTCAATAGAAACAAACCAGATTGGTGGTGGGGTGGACGAGGAAATGTCTGGCCCCACCCATGAAAATAATAAGCAGCAAGAATCCTTCGCTAAGTTACTTGAAGATGCTAGTATCCCGTTGTACCGCGACTGCACCAAAATTTCTAAGTTCTCATTCATTGTCAGACTATTTCAGATTAAATGTTTAAACAGGTGGTCTGCTAAGTCCTTCACTATGCTACTTGAATTGTAGAATGAAGCATTTCCTGAAATCTGTATTCCAAACTCAGCCTATAAAATCAAAAAATTCCTAAGTTCTCTCGATCTAGGATATGAGAAGATAGCAGCATGTCCAAATGACTGTATGCTTTTCACGAGTGGTAAGGAAAGTCTGGAGAATTGCGAAGTGTGTGGTTCTTCGAAATGGAAAGAAAGACCAAATCAAGACGAGGGAGCCAGTGAATCTACTAAGCGAAGTAGGAAAAAGAAGCCTGCCAAAACATTGCGTTACTTTCCTCTGATCCCTAGGTTACAAAGGTTGTTTATGTCCACGAAAACTTCTTCTGATATGAAATGGCATGCTGAAGGCCGCACTAATGATGGAATTCTTAGACATCCTGCTGATTCTCAATCTTGGAAAAGATTTGATGAAAGATATCCTGATTTTGCGGAAGATCCTCGAAATGTGAGACTTGGACTAGCTAGTGATGGTTTCAACCCTTTCAGGCAAATGAGTAGTACATACAGCATATGGCCGGTTGTGTTGATACCATACAATTTGCCGCCTTGGAAATGCATGAAGCAGTCCTCATTTATTTTGTCCATGATAGTTCCTGGACCGAAAGGTCCTGGAAATGATATAGATGTGTACCTACAACCGTTAATAGATGAACTTCAGAAGTTGTGGGTGGGTGTTCCAACCTATGATGCTGTGGCTAAAGAAACATTTTCTCTTCGTGCCGTGCTGTCTTGGACAATCAATGATTTTCCAGCATATACAAATTTATCTGGATATAGTACTAAAGGACGTTATGCATGTCCATGTTGTGCTGACCAAACTAGTTCAAGGTGGTTGTACAATGGCAGAAAGTTTTGCTATATGGGTCATAAGAGATGGTTGCCTGACACACATATATTTCGGGCAGAGGCAGCGACATTTGATGGCACCGACGAGTGGGAACATGCTCCTGGGTCTTCCTCTAGTTCAGATATTTTGAGGCGGGTAGATGGTCATCAATTCAAATATGGAAAGGAACCAGAAGTCAGGACAAAGGGCAAGAAAAGGGCAAGGCCGGAGCAAGATGAGGAGACCGATCTATATGGCGAGGATGAGGATCAAAACTTGACGAGTTTAGGTGCATGGAAGAAGAAGAGTATTTTCTTCAAGTTGCCGTATTGGGAATTCAACTTACTGAGACATAATTTAGATGTGATGCATATCGGCAAAAATATAGGGGAGAATTGTATAGGAACAGTTATGGGAGATGATCGGAAGACAAAGGACAATCTCAAGAGCCGACTTGATTTGAAGTCAATGGGCATCCGACATGAGTTGCACCCAGAAGAATTGCCGAACGGGAAAGTGCTCCTACCTCCTGCAATCTATTCAATGTCAAAATCGGAGTTGGAGTTGTTTTGCAAAGTACTACTTGAACTGAAAGTCCCCGATAGCTATTCTTCTAACATGGCAAAATGTGTCAACTTTAAAGAGAAGAGGCTTCAGGGGCTAAAGTCACACGACTACCACATCCTAATGTAGGATCTCCTTCCTGTGGCCCTAAGGTCTTCAATGTGTGAGCAAGTTACTACTGTCCTGAAAGATCTTTGTAGCATATATAAAGGTATTTGCTCAAGAATGCTTCGTGTTGAAGATCTGGACCAATTGGAGCAGCAGGCGGCATTGACACTTAGTAAAATGGAGATGATATTTCCTCCATCGTTTTTCACTATTATGATTCACTTGATAATCCACCTTGCTGGTGAAGCCAGAATCGGTGGTCCTGTTCACTATCGGTGGATGTACCCCATTGAGAGGTAAAATAATTCGTTCATCTTACGAAATTGAATTTTCAAAAGCTCATTTCTTTTAATCCCCTAAACCGCTCTAGTTTATTAATTGTACATGTTCAGGTACCTATACCGGCTAAAAGGTTATGTGAAAAATAGAGCATATCCTGAAGGGTCAATAGCCCAGGGATATCTATCAGAGGAGTGCTCACATTTTTTTTCCAGGTATTTGCCTGGTGTGGAGACATCTTCCAGTAGACCACGTAGAAATCCAGATATTTCCAACCTTGATGGTGCACAATATCTTTTTGATACCGCTGGCACCACTGTTGGTAAAGTTGATGCATTTGAGCTCGATAGCTTAGCGTGGGAACAGGCACATCGATATGTGCTAGACCATCATGCATCAGTGGAACCATTTCGAAAGTAAGTTGCTTTTAAATGTAAATCGAATACAGTAAAAACCGCGGAGTTCGATATTTTTGATACTTTTGTTATTCCTAATTTCAATTGCTTGTTTTTTAGCGAATTTGTCAGGGACATCAAACGAAGGGCTAGACCAAGAAGACTACCACCACGTGAACAAAACAAGCTGATGAATGAAAAATTTTATAAGTGGTTTGAATCTCATGTAGGTGAATTACAGTTATGCAAGTTAATCTTTATTATATCTACATTTTCTATGGTGTTGATACGATTTGCGCAAAATTAATAGGTACATTCTTTGGGTCCTGAAGGTGCGTCATCTGAAATACAAGTACTTGCCAAAGGTCCCTATCAGATGGCCAAAAGATACGGAGGATACATATTCAATGGTTTTAGATTTCGTACTAAGGATCGTGAATCTAATTTGAAGTCTCAAAATAGTGGAATGGTAGTGACGTCTAAGACTAGAAGTTATGCTTCCAAATCGGACACGAGGCATGTAGATGGGGATCTCGACTACTATGGAGTGCTCACGGATATCATTGAGTTGAATTATTTTGGCCATTTCCGTGTTGTCTTATTTCGTGGGGATTGGGCTGAGTTTGATAGGAATTTTGCTAACAACAAGGACAAGCTTGGCTTCACAGTTGTAAACTTCTCAAAATTGATTCACATCGGTACACACATTAGCCATGAGCCATTTGTGTTTCCATCCCAAGTGCAACAAGTGTTCTATATTGCAGATCCAACCCTGCCAAAATCGTATGTGGCTATCCCTATGCAACCAAGAGATGTATTCCAACTGGGCGATACTTCAGACGATGAAGACGGTGAAGACATGAACAGTTACATTGCTTCTGAGTTTCCTGTGTTTGATGTAAACACAACTGATGTTGGAATTTGCGGGACTTGGCTCCGCAAGGATGGAGAAGAGGGCGATGTACTGGAAGATGTCGTATTGTAGTTTACATGATTTTTTATGCAAGTTTATTATATGTCTGTAATTTTATGTCTTAAATCTTGTTGTAATATTATGTCTGTAATTTCGAATATGTTCATTGTGAATTTAATACACTGGTTTAATTGTCTTTCTATTTTTTACTGCTTGGTATTATTTACATTAAACTATGCTTAGTGTCATTTGAATCAAACTATCGTTGTCATTTGAACCAAACTATCATTTGAACCAAGTTATCGGATCTTTGACAGGTACAACATGCCGAGGCGTGGAAAGAGGGTAAATATAAATGATGACAACGAGAGCCATGGGGATGAGCAGCCACTAAATAATAGTGGCAGGCAAACATATGAGAGTGAGGGTAGCACGCCGCCCACTGTCAAAAAACATCGGTAAGTCTTAAAATTGGTATTTTTAAAGAGATTATGTTACTTGAATGCATGAAAGACACGTACTAGTGTTTGTGAGTCTGCATTGTGGCTGTCGTCTATAAGTATTTCGTCTATGTTTCTTAAGTGGGCTGTGATTAGAAAGAAAGGGTTGGAGTGGAGATCTGGAAACCCAAAATAGAGACATCTCGTTTATTATAATCTACACTTATTGTTGGACCAACCCCTTCTTGCTGTTGTTGCTGATGTCTCTTTGTGTGCGTGTGTTGAAGAGAATGAAGGGATGAGAGAGAGATGGGGAAAATGCCACTATGTTAGCCTGGTGTATCCTCATTCTCTACCATCCCTCTTTCTGGCTCCATATATGGCTTCTATATTAAATTGGTTTCCTTCCACGATGACAGTCCGTAATACTACACTTGATATGAGCCCATGTTCATAGCTGCATCCTATTGCATACTCACAAACAACTAATACTTGTCGGCCTTGCATCGTATGCCCAACCCCATTTTGGCACATAACCTGGTATATATGACATTGTACTGATTTGGAGCAACTGAAAATGGGACCATAAAATAGCTTAAGAAGACCATCAGGTTTGTGAAATAAGCTTCACTAACAGTGAAAGAAACTGGGGATGCTATGCAGCATACTTAGTTTGGAAGTAGTCCCATTTTGTGTTAAAAAAACCATGCCAAAGATTGCAATCAGATGCATGGAATCAGTTCTTTAACAATATCTGAAAATGAAAATTTTTCATAATCTGAGCATATATGTTTCTTTAACAGTGACTGTGAACAATTGTTCTTAATTGGGCTGTGATTAGAAAGAGACGAGTTGGAGTGGAGATCTGGAAACCCATATAGAGACATCTTGTTCATAATAATTTATTATTGTTGTTGTTCTTGTCGCTCTTGCTGTTGTTGCTGATGTCTCTATGTGTTCGTGTGCTGAAGGGAAAGAAGGGATGAGAGAGAGATGAGGAAAATGCCGCTATGTTAGCCTGGTGTATCCTCATTCTCTACCATTCCTCTTTCTGGCTTCTATATTTGGTTTCCTTCCACGATGACAATTCCAGTTAAAACTACACTTGCTATGAGCCCTATTCGTATTTTTCTTCCATGAAGAATTGATCTATGACTACAATCTCCATTCAAAACCCAATTGTTCACTCAAACATGCCCCTTGTATCTGAACTCAAACATCACATTAATAAACATCTTTTCTAATAATGGCTACACTTGTGGAAGCTCTCTCTAAGCCTCAATTCTTCAAGGTTTTGTTGCCTACTTCTTTACAGAAGCTGGTACTCTATTCTTCTTTAAAGAGAGGAGAATGGAGTACCAACTTCTGTAAAGAAGTAGGCAACAAAACCTTGAAGAATTGAGGCTTAGAGAGAGCTTCCACAAGTGTAGCCATTATTAGAAAAGATGTTTATTAATGTCATGTTTGAGTTCAGAAACAAGGGGCATGTTTGAGTGAACAATTTTCCAAACAAGCTTCACTAACAGTGAAAGAAACTGGGGATGCTATGCAGCCTACTTAGTTTCTTTAACAGTGACTGAAAATTTCCATAATCTGAGCATATAAATTTTTCATAATCTGAGCATATATGTTTCTTTAACAGTGACTGTGAACAATTGTTCTTAATTGGGCTGTGATTAGAAAGAGACAAGTTGGAGTGGAGAAGGGAAAGAAGGGGTGAGAGAGAGATGAGGAAAATGCCGCTATGTTAGCCTGGTGTATCCTCATTCTCTACCATTCCTCTTTCTGGCTTCTATATTTGGTTTCCTTCCACGATGACAATTCCAGTTAAAACTACACTTGCTATGAGCCCTATTCGTATTTTTCTTCCATGAACTGAGGATGGTATATAGGTACGTATGCCAAAATCCTCCGGCCGGATATGCACCACACTTGGGTTTTGCGGTAGTTAGGCTAAAAAAGTAGTAGAGCAACATATAAGCTCAGATAATGGAGAAATTTTCATTTTCAGATACTGTCAATGTAACCTGATTGCAATCTCTGGCATGGTTTTTTTAACACAAAATGGGTTCACTTCCAAAATGAGTATGCTGCATAGCATCCCCAGTTTCTTTCACTGTTAGTGAAGCTTATTTCACAAACCTGATGGTCTTCTTAAGCTATTTTATGGTCCCATTTTCACTAACTGTTAGTGAAGCTGATTTCAAGCACCTGATTGTCTTCTTGGCATGTATGTTTTTATACCAAAAATGGGTTCACTGTGGTCATCAGATGATGGAGAAATTTTCATTTTCAAATACTGTCAATGTAACCGGTTTTTTTAACACAAAATGGGTTCACTTCCAAAATGAGTATGCTGCATAGCATCCCCAGTTTCTTTCACTGTTAGTGAAGCTTACTTCACAAACCTGATGGTCTTCTTAAGCTATTTTATGGTCCCATTTTCACTAACTATTAGTGAAGCTCATTTCAAGCACCTGATTGTCTTCTTGGCATGTATGTTTTTACACCGAAAATGGGTTCACTGTGAACTGAGGATATTGTATAGGTACGTATGCCAAAATTCTCCGGCCGGATATGCACCACACTTGGGTTTTGCGATATAGTTGGGCTAAAAAAGTAGTAGAGCAACATATAAGCTCAGATAATGGAGAAATTTTCTTTTTCGGGCACTGTCAATGTAACCTGATTGCAATATTTGGCATGGTTTTTTTAACACAAAATGGGTTCACTTCCAATATGAGTATGCTGCATAGCATCCCCAGTTTCTTTCACTGTTAGTGAAGCTTATTTCACAAACCTGATGGTCTTCTTAAGCTATTTTATGGTCCCATTTTCACTAACTGTTAGTGAAGCTGATTTCAAGCACCTGATTGTCTTCTTGGCATGTATGTTTTTATACCAAAAATGGGTTCACTGTGGTCATCAGATGATGGAGAAATTTTCATTTTCAAATACTGTCAATGTAACCGGTTTTTTTAACACAAAATGGGTTCACTTACAAAATGAGTATGCTGCATAGCATCCCCAGTTTCTTTCACTGTTAGTGAAGCTTACTTCACAAACCTGATGGTCTTCTTAAGCTATTTTATGGTCCCATTTTCACTAACTGTTAGTGAAGCTCATTTCAAGCACCTGATTGTCTTCTTGGCATGTATGTTTTTACACCGAAAATGGGTTCACTGTGAACTGAGGATATTGTATAGGTACGTATGCCAAAATTCTCCGGCCGGATATGCACCACACTTGGGTTTTGCGATATAGTTGGGCTAAAAAAGTAGTAGAGCAACATATAAGCTCAGATAATGGAGAAATTTTCTTTTTCGGGCACTGTCAATGTAACCTGATTGCAATATTTGGCATGGTTTTTTTAACACAAAATGGGTTCACTTCCAATATGAGTATGCTGCATAGCATCCCCAGTTTCTTTCACTGTTAGTGAAGCTTATTTCACAAACCTGATGGTCTTCTTAAGCTATTTTATGGTCCCATTTTCACTAACTGTTAGTGAAGCTGATTTCAAGCACCTGATTGTCTTCTTGGCATGTATGTTTTTATACCAAAAATGGGTTCACTGTGGTCATCAGATGATGGAGAAATTTTCATTTTCAAATACTGTCAATGTAACCGGTTTTTTTAACACAAAATGGGTTCACTTCCAAAATGAGTATGCTGCATAGCATCCCCAGTTTCTTTCACTGTTAGTGAAGCTTACTTCACAAACCTGATGGTCTTCTTAAGCTATTTTATGGTCCCATTTTCACTAACTGTTAGTGAAGCTCATTTCAAGCACCTGATTGTCTTCTTGGCATGTATGTTTTTACACCGAAAATGGGTTCACTGTGAACTGAGGATATTGTATAGGTACGTATGCCAAAATTCTTCGGCCGGATATGCACCTCACTTGGGTTTTGCGATATAGTTGGGCTAAAAAAGTAGTAGAGCAACATATAAGCTCAGATAATGGAGAAATTTTCTTTTTCGGGCACTGTCAATGTAACCTGATTGCAATCTTTGGCATGGTTTTTTTAACACAAAATGGGTTCACTTCCAAAATGAGTATGCTACATAGCATCCCCAGTTTCTATCACTGTTAGTGAAGCTTACTTCACAAACCTGATGGTCTTCTTAAGCTATTTTATGGTCCCATTTTCACTAACTGTTAGTGAAGTTCATTTCAAGCACCTGATTGTCTTCTTGGCATGTATGTTTTTATACCAAAAATGGGTTCACTGTGAACTGAGGATATTGTATTGGTACGTATGCCAAAATTCTCCGGCCGGATATGCACCACACTTGGGTTTTGCGATATAGTTGGGCTAAAAAAGTAGTAGAGCAACATATAAGCTCAGATAATGGAGAAATTTTCATTTTCGGATACTGTCAATGTAACCTGATTGCAATCTTTGGCATGGTTTTTTTAACACAAAATGGGTTCACTTCCAAAATGAGTATGCTGCATAGCATCCCCAGTTTCTATCACTGTTAGTGAAGCTTACTTCACAAACCTGATGGTCTTCTTAAGCTATTTTATGGTCCCATTTTCACTAACTGTTAGTGAAGCTGATTTCAAGCACCTGATTGTCTTCTTGGCATGTATGTTTTTATACCAAAAATGGGTTCACTGTGAACTGAGGATATTGTATAGGTACGTATGCCAAAATTCTCCGGCCGGATATGCACCACACTTGGGTTTTGATTGGATTGTTTAGTGGATGTTGTCTATGTTCTTAATTGGGCTGTGATTAGAAAGAGTGGGCTCGAGTGGAGAACTGGAAACCCATATAGAGACATCTTGTTCATAATAATTTATTATTATTGTTGTTCTTGTCGCTCTTAAGGTGGTTGCTGATGTCTCTTTCTGTTCGTGTGCTGAAGGGAAATAAGGGATGAGAGAGAGATGAGGAAAATGCCGCTATGGTAGCCTGGTGTATCCAAAGTCTCTACCTTTCTTCTTTCTGTTTCCATTTCTAGCTTCTATATATATTTGGTTTCCTTCCACGATGACAGTTTCCTAAAAATACACTTGATATGAGCCCTATCTTATTTTTCTTTTTTTTCTTATATTTGGTTTCCGTCCACGATGACAGTTTCATGGATTGTCTGAACAATCCATGAAGGACATGCTTAGATACTGAATTTTCATTTGTTTTATTGTTTTAGATAGTGGATATTCCCAATCAGAGGAGAATATAAAGGTTTCAAGTTAGATACTGAATTTTCATTTGTTTTGTTATTTTAGATATATTTAAAAACAAAATTAAGTACAGAATTTTTAGCATTGCAATGTAATTATTTTACCTCTGTATATATCATTAACAATTCCATTTGCAGTTGGCACTTTGATCTTATAATTCGAGACACAGGTAGTTCTTTTTGCAAGTTCAAAAAATATGTATATTCTGTATTGTGATCTACTGTTCAATTAAACTATTGTTTTTTATTCACAGAGCAGTCGTCAAGATGAAGGAAATGCAGATGATCAGAGCTGAAGCTACTCGAGGGGTATGAATCTGCGGTCCTCCTTGCTGTTCTTATGTCCTCCTTGCTGTATGGTTGTTGTTCTTATGTCCTCCTCCTTGCTGTTGTTATGTCAGACTGGTTTTTTTTATGAGAGTTATGTCATACTTTGAATTTGGGATATTTTGGATATTTGTCAGACTGGTTTGTTTGGATATTTTGGATGTTAGTCTCTATATTAATTTGTTAATTATGACATTGTTAATTAATCAATGAATTTGGACGTTAATATGACACGTGTGAAACTTGATTATCTTTAATTATTCTTGTGTTTGGTTGTGGTTTGCGCAGTAGTATGCAACGAAATTGATTGAATCAGTTGTGAGAATTAGTTTACAGGTTTTGTAAATGAAACTGTGAATTGAAATCGAACGGAAAACCTGAGTATCGAAAATAAACGGGCATAGCCAGAACGGCGTTTTAAAAAACGGCGGTGTATATAATTTAATTGTTGGAGTGTGTGATACACCGGCGTTTCAACGCACGCCGGTGAAAGTTTTCAGCTGTAACGGTACAGGCGTACACCGGCGTTTAATATACGCCGGCGTATATAACTACACCGGCATTTTTTGGTCGCGCCGGTGTTCGTAAACAGAAAAAAGCAGGCGCTCATAAACACACATACACCGGCGTTTCTTGACCGCCGGTATACTTTCGATCTACACCGGCGTTTTTATTTACGCCGGTGAATGTATAAATACCGGCGGTTTACGACCGCCGGTGTATGTATATAGGTGCACAAGAACGGCACCCAGAAACCGATATACACCGGCGTTTGATGACCGCCGGTGTAGTCCTAACATTTACCGGCGTCCACCAAAAACGCCGGTGTAGACCCCTTCGTTTCAGCGACGCCCGCTTCGGCGGCAGTTGGACCGGCGTTATTGTAAACGCCGGTGAAAGTTTCCCCGGCGTAAAAAAACGCCGGTATAGACGGAAAAAAGCGCCGGGAAAGCTACTTTCTTTTGTAGTGTTTCTTGATGCCTATGACTAATTCAATTCAAAATTTTAGATTATGGTGTTAGTAGTGCAGTCCGACATTGCTAAGCTTTTTTTGTTTATTTTCTGACAGTTTTTTGGCGTCAGCAGCAGTAGCAGTCCGACAGTTTTTTGGCAGAAGCTCTTTTGTTTATTTTCTGGCATCGAGTTTGTAATATGAGTTTGTAATGCATCGAGTTTGTAACTTTTTGTAATGCATCGAGTTTGTAACTTTTTGTATAATGATTTTCGGAGTTTGCAATATGAGCTTCGAATGGGTTTGAGCTTCGAGTTTGTAATATGAGCTTCGAGTTTGTATAATGATATTCAAGTTTGTATAATGTAATATGAGCTTTGAGTTTGTATAATGATATTCGTAATCTTGATGCAGTTAACTTTATTTGAAATGAATTTGTAATTGTCCTCTTTTATGCGAGTTCAAGAGTGGGTTGAACAACATAAAGAGATCTCTTTAGTGCAAATAAACAGAGCTCATTTGGCCTTAAAAAAACATAAAGAAAGCTGAAAAATTAAACAGACCTCATTATGCCTGTTTGCCAACATAAACAAAGCACTTGAAAAAAAAATGTGCACTATAAACATAGCTAAAGAAAAACAAATGTGCACTTTAAACAGAGATCATTTACATTCCTCATTTACTTTATATATACATTATATACATTCCTCAACATAAACAAGTGTACACTATATATATTCCTCAAGAAACAACAGAGCTCTTTATATTCATTCCTCATTTACATTATAAACATTCCTATAAACAGAGTTCTTTTTTGACAACATAAACAACGCTGAAGCTGATTAAAGCATGGAAACTACATAAACAGTGTTACAATGCATCAAAATGGAGAGAACATAAATAAAGATGTTACATCCGTATTAGAAGTTGTTACATGAAAACGGGGCTGTTACAATGCATCAAAATGGATCTGTTACATCATTATATACATTATATACAGATCTGAAATAATATACATTGTTAGAGTTGTTACATTGCATAAAAATTTGGTACATATAATATTTCATAGCACACTAGCTGATTAAAGCATGCATCTAATTTTCGGCATCTGTCGACACCTTCAGTCATTGTAGAAACTGTAATAAATAAGAAAGAAAGGGTTTAGCCAGCTGATTTGTAATTATCTATCTTAGATAACACTACTAACACAACTCATCTCAAAATGTTTTAACTAATTATAGGCTCAGAACACCCTTGTATATAACAAGCATGACAAAAGCATCAGAATTATGTTGTCACTTGGGTTGCAATATTGTGCCATGCCAACAAATTCCAGCCATAATCTAATATTTCTTCTCAACCAAATGTCAAGTAGGACTAAAATAAAGCTGAAAAGAGAGCTTAGTATGCATATAAACAACATTAACAGAGCTCAAGATGCCTGAAAACAACATTAACATCGCTCAAAATTCTCTTAAACAACATAAACAGAGCACACAAACTGTAACACCCCGCAAAATTGGAAATGATAATTTTGCCCTCGTGTTATGCACGTATATTTTGTACCGTTACTGGTAATATTTATAACGTGTTTTTATTACGTATTGTGATTTCTGACTATTTATGCATTTCCCGTATATTTTATTCTATTTAAATCAACTAAAATATTAAATTTCAATCTCTGGATTTTACGTGCTTTTTATGTGTTTTTGGTGCACGTATCGATTATGTGTTTTCGCCACTACGCGTATTATTTTTCATGTGTTTAAATTATTTATTTTAGGTATTCAAATTTATTTTTATAAACGGAAATTCATTTTTCCTTATTTTGATTAAAATACTTTTATACGTGTAATGCACGTGTTTTCTACGTACGTTGCAATTACGTCGTGGAATATATAAAATTAATAAATATATTTTCTTATATTGTATTTTTATTATTTAATTTTTCCGTTGATAAAGTCAAATTTCGTATTCCAGTGTTTTTACGTGCGACACACGTGTTTCGGTACGCATATTTGAGCGTATTCATTTTCAAAAATAAATTTTTGGAGTATGTGTATTTATTTTATTTATACATTTTTACGTACATATTGTGTGTAATACCCTGTAATTTCTAAAAATAATAATATATAGTATATATATATATATATATATATATATATATATATATATATATATATATGACATATGATATATTAAAAGAGTATGGTGGCATAATGTGTGAAATGTGTATTAAATGGGGGCCCACGTGATTAGTTAACAACATGGTTGGCTGTTTACATCTTGGGCCTGTGTGTATTTAAATTGCTTATTCAACTTCATAACTCACATGTTAAAATTACTTAGTATAACATTTCTAAATACTATTTGTTGTACCAATAGTGATGGATTTCGGTCTTAGTGGTATGAGAGAGTGGGGATCGGTTATAGAAGGAGAGAGGGTGGGAGTTGAGTTTTTGAAAGGTTGGAGAGGTGAAGAGTTGGGAGTTATGGGAGTTAATAAAATGAAGAGATGGAGAATTAAGTTGAGTAATTTATTAGGTGGATAAATTTGCACTTTAAACCCTCACCTTGTTCTATAAATACACCCAAATTTCCTTCCATTTCACACCTAATGTAGCGCCCCGAATTTCTAATAAGATATCTTAGAAAATACGTGGCACATTCCCAGCGATCCACTTCAATTTAATATTAAACATAACTAACACCACTAAAATTTTCAACTTTTATCTCAACAAATCTTTTACAATACACAGCGGAATTCTAAACAAACTCTTCTCCATAATTTCTTTATTTACAATACAACTTTATCTCAAGATTGCTATTACAAATTCACACAAATCTCTTATGAATCAATTATATCTCAAAATCACTCAAGCATTCCATCTCCAACTCTAAGCAACTACCTGCAACATGTGAGGCTAGAGATGATCCCTAACCCCCAAACTAAAGGGGTTAGCCATAAATGGTGTGAGTGACAACTACAAACAGCATAAATAAAACTTAAGCATGAATTCATAAGTAACATATAGTGAACCAAAGTACATAAAATACGAGATAGCAAGAAATGTAACAACAAGTGATACCAACCAAGTGTTAAGTGTAGAAAACTGGGAAATCCATATGCATAAAACTAAGTCAAGAAAACACACAAATTCTATATGTGGACCCTCTAATGCATACTTGTCGAAGTCTATGCATCCCATTCTACATAGGTTCGGTGCATGCCCTTAACGTCTTCACTTCATAGGGTTCAATTCCCACGTTATGAACTAATCTTAACACGATGACTACTACGAGATAAAGATAAACTGTGTGAATTAGCCCATGCTTGATAATTCCGGAGATAGATCCCACATCTCAGGCATTTTACCTGGATAATTCCGGAGACCATCCCACATCTAAACATAGACACATCACCACATGAATACAACATGTGCGTCGCCTCGACTTTGATAATTCCGGAGATCAACCCCACATCTCAAGTAAACTACTTGGATAATTCCGGAGATAGATCCCACATCTCAGGTAATTTACCTGGATAATTTCGGAGATCATCCCACATCTCAAGAAAGTTACTTGGATAATTTCGGAGATTAAATCCCACATCTAAAGCCATACTGAGGTGCATAACCCACGTTCCCGTTCATCATATCACCACTAGTGCCTGTCCTTATTATTTTGGGTTAATTGATTACTTAACGAATCTCCTAGAGTGGTATACCCTACCGGCCTAAATTCAAATCTCAATAACTGAAATGCCTCATGGGGCCTCAACAATATACTCAACACCGGTATGCTAGGGTCACACACCTCTAGAGACTCAAACTCAAAAGTCTAAACCAAAGTTCCACTAAACAAAGTGGCTCAACTAAATGTCTCAATTTAAATACTTAACTGAATATCTCAAAGTCAAAGGCTTAATCAAATACTGAACTGAACGTCAAGTAGAGACTGAATTATCAGAAAAAAATCAATCATTCGAAATAGCACTAAAGTTTACAAAGATCCTTCAGTACCAGTCGATTTATACTGTAGTAAGTCGACTGTCCAGAGGACAATTATCTAAGGTTTTACAAAATAAACTAAGTCATATAACAGTCGACTTAAGAGAAGGTCAGTCGACTTACCCGAGGTAATTTCCAATAATATTCTAAAAAATATTCTAAGTATATAAGTCGACTTAAAGGAGTCATAGGTCGACTGTCCAGAAGGACTAATAATTTTCAAAATAATTTTCTCAGCGAACCAGTCGACTGCCTATGAGCTAGGTCGACTGTCCAGAACGACTATTTGAAAGATTCTAAAAATACAGTGTCAGACTCGTACCAGTCGACTGCACGGTAGGCCAGTCGACTGTCGGCCTAGACATTTCAAAATTTAGGCCTGATTACAAAATCAAGTCTGGAGTTTTCTAAAGATTCAATGTTCATGAAAGATAGTTCGTATTCAGGCAAAATGACGAATCTCAAGAATCTCCATTAAGGATATATTACTCAAAACCTCAAATATGTCAAAACCCAAGTTCTCATGTTCTAGATCTCCAATTCTTTCATTCGGGTTTCTCAAGACTAAATTCTTTCACAACTTCTAAATCAAAATCTGATTTTCAATATGTAAGTTCCAGGTGTTCATCATACGATCAAAACCACACTCAATCTTAATAATACGGTTTTATAAACAAGATCTACTAATCATTCTTAAATTTCACAACATGGTATAAGCAATAATCATTATTCACATGAATCATACCAAATTTCAAGATCTATATCATTCACAACATCCAATCTAACATCATTACCACTCGCATACATAGATCAACAACAAGATAATTTATGCCATTCACAAACAAAACAAAACATACAATGTCACTCACCTTTAATTGAGAAAAGTCCACGAAAGTCCTCCTTTTGCTAGATCCAAAAACTCCTTTCTCCACCAAACAAATCTCCTCAAAATTCTGTATATTCTCACAATGACGGCTGGAGAAAAATTCTCTTAAATATCCGGGGTTGAATATTAGGGTTTTACCCCACTTTGCAAAATAAACCCTTCCAAAATACAATTTACATATATAGATCATTCCTTGGAAAATCAATCAAAATTCATTTAAATTAGGATTTAAAAGAAAATATACATTCTAAATCTCAATCAATACTGTTCAAAACGTCCAGAATGCACATTTGCACTTTAACCCCTAAAAATGTCAATTTTGCAAATAGGTCCTTCTTTTCTCAAAAATTGCAAATAGTTCCAATTAATTTCAGAAAAATCTGGAAAAATACTAAATAAATCCCAAATATTAAATAATGATTCTTCATGAAGAAAACTAAATTTTCAAACTTCTCATAAAAGTATTTACACATGTTTTGCACGTGTACAAAAGATAAATTTTTCTGAAATATTCATTAAATCTCCAAAAATAAATTTAAATTCATTTTCAAATATAGAAATAATATTTGAAAATACGGGGTTCTACATCACTCCCTCCTTAGAAGAGTTCTGTCCTCAGAACTACTACTAATGAGTCCGAACAATATATCAACAAAGAAATCAGCATCTCATAATGGAAACATAGTTCAACCAATTGCATATGACGATTCAATCAAAATAAGAGAAATACAACTCAAATCAAAGTACTATCATTCAAAGAATTACAATCACATGAAAGAAATACACTCATGCAAAAAGTTCAGGGAAGTCCTTCTGCATGCGATCCTTAGGCTCCCAAGTAGCCTCCTCGAACTGCTGATTCCTCCATAACACCTTGACCATAGGTATCACCTTGCGCCTGAGAACTTTCTCTCTACGGTCAACGATCTCAACAGGCCGTTCCTTGTAACTCAAGTTCACCTGTAGATCCTTAGGAATCTCTACCAACTGATGATTCTGATCTGGCACGTACTTCCTTAACAATGACACATGAAATACGTCATGCACTTGTGCCAACTCCTCTGGAAGCTTCAATCTATATGCGGTCTTGCCAATCCGCTCCATGATCCTGTACGGACCAATATACCTTGGCGCCAACTTGCCTCCCTTACCGAACCTGATTACTCCTTTGGTCGGAGAAACCTTGAGAAAAACTGCATTCCCAACCTCAAACTCCAAATCTCTTCATCGAGTATCAGCATAACTCTTCTGCCGACTCTGAGCCTCAACTAAACTCTTGCGAATCAGCTCAATCTGCTCCGATGTCTGCTGCAAAATCTCAGGACCATACATCTGCCTCTCGCCAACCTCATACCAACAAATAGGGGTCCTGCACCTCCGCCCGTACAAAGCCTCATACGGTGCCATCCCAATACTCGCATGGTAACTGTTGTTATAAGCAAACTCAACCAATGCCAAGTATTTCTCCCAACTACCACCGAAATCCATAACACAAGCCCTCAACATATCTTCCAGCACTCGATTCACCCTCTCCGTCTGACCATCGGTCTGTGGATGAAAAGCGGTACTAAAATCAGTTCTGGTGCCTAAAGCTGGTTGTAGGCTCTTCCAAAACCTTGAAGTAAACCTTGCATCTCTGTCGGATACAATCGACACAGGAACTCCATGAAGTCTCACAATTTCCCCAATGTACAACTCAGCCAATTTCTCCATCGACCAAGTAATCTTCATGGCTAGAAAGTGAGCCGACTTAGTCAAACGGTCCACGACAACCCAAATCGAGTCATTGCCCTTCGAACTCCTCGGCAAACCTGTGATGAAATCCATACTGATATTCTCCCATTTCCACTCCGGAATGGGCAACGGCTGTAACAAACCTCCAGGTCTCTGATTTTCTGCCTTGATCTCCTGACAAGTCAGACACCTTGCCACAAAATCTGCCACATCCCGCTTCATACCAGACCACCAAAGTGCTGTTTGATGTCCCTGTACATCTTCGTGCCTCCTGGATGAACTGACAACAATGTACTGTGTGCTTCCTGCAAGATACTCTCTCTCAAATCTGCATTATCTGGAACACACAACCTCTCACCCATCCAAAGAACTCCATCTTGGACACGAAACTCTGATAGTCTGCCCTCTGAAACCTGTTGCAACATCTTCTGAATCTCTGAGTCTGATCTCTGACCTTCCACAATCCTCTCTCTCAAGGACGGCTGCAGCCTCAACTGAGCCAAAGATGCCCCCAAACCTTGCAGTACCACATCGATACCTGCCTGATCGATCTCTGCTGCCAACTCACTTCGAGTAGTGATCAAACTCGATAAACTACTCTTCCTGCTAAGTCCATCAGCCACCACATTCGCTTTGCCCGGATGATACTTGATCTCAGGACGAATGTCTTCCAATACCTCCAACCACCTTCTCTGCCGGAGATCAAGATCCTTCTGTTGATAAATGTACTTCAGGCTCTTGTGGTCAGTGTACATATTAACCTTCTCACCATAGACATAATGCCTCCATAGCTTCAAGGCGTAAATGATAGCTGCTAGCTCCAAGTCATGCGTCGGATAATTCTTCTCATGCGGACGCAATTGCCTCGAACCATAAGCAATAACCTTGCCTTCTTGCATCAAGACACATCCCAAACATCTGAGAGATACATCACTGTAGATATCATAATCCTTCCCAGCTTGCGGCAAAGCTAAGATAGGTGCAGTAGTCAACCTTTACTTTAACTCAAGGATACTTTCCTCGCACTTATCAGTCCACACAAATGCCACATTCTTCCGGATCAAACCTGTCAAAGGAACTGTAATATGAGAATAACCCTGGATGAATCTCCTGTAGTAACCAGCTAAACCCAAGAAACTTCTGACTTCTTTCACAGACGTTGGCCTGGGCCAATCCTTCACTGCTTCAACTTTCTGAGGATCAATAGCTACTCCCTCCTTAGAAAGAATATGACCAAGGAAAGCTACCTCAGACTTCCAAAACTCACACTTCGACAACTTGGCATACAAGCTATGCTCCTGCAATTTCTGTAATACCGCTGTCAAGTGCGTAGAATGCTCCTCCTCTGACTTCGAATAAACCAAAATATCATCGATGAAAACCACCATGAAGGAGTCAATAAATGGCCTCAAAACCCGATTCATCATATCCATGAATCCTGCTGGCGCATTCGTCAACCCGAATGGCATTACCAAAAACTCATACAGCCCATGACGAGTCCTAAAAGCTGTCTTACTCACATCTTCCTCCTTGACTCGAACCTGATGATACCCTGATCTCAAATCAATCTTCGAAAATACAGCTGCTCCTCGAAGCCTGTCGAACAAATCATCAATCCGCGGCAGTGGATACTTGTTCTGAATAGTCACCCTATTCAATTCTCGATAGTCAATGCACATCCTCATTGACCCATCCTTCTTCTTGACCAACAACACTGGTGCTCCCCACGGAGAAGAACTCGGCCTAATAAGCCCTTTGCTCAACAGCTCCTCAATCTGCTTCTTCACTTCATCTTGCTCTACAGGTGCCATCCTGTACGGAGCCTTGGAAATCGGCGCACTCCTCGGCTGAACATTGATGCAAAACTCCACATCTCTCTGCGGCGGTAATCCTGGAAAGTCATCCAAGAACACCTGAGGAAAATCTCTGACAACCGGAATGCCCTTGACTTTATCTGGAATAGCCATCTTAGATACCATTGCAGTCACCTTTGGAATCTTCTTCTTCCCTTGGAAAGTCACTGCAGGTCCACCTGGTGCTTTCACCAACACCTCCTTCTGCTTGCATTCGATGTGGCATCATATATTACCATCCAATCAATGCCCACGATGACATCCACACCCAAAACTTTCAGCTCGATCATATCAATGCCGAACAACCTCCCACCAATCTCGATATCACAGCCCTCGTAGTATCGATCCGCTATCAACTCTTCACCTGACGGCGTTGCCACCGACAATACCCTGTCTGGAAACAACTTCGGTTCCACACCTAAGATCTTTGCAAAACTTGGCGATACAAAAGTATGCGATGAACCAGTGTCAAATAAAACCTTTGCCTTTATTCCATTAATTAAAACAATTCCTGTTATAATAAGAATGATACTCAATCTTAATTGTTCTCAAATAAAGGTTTTACTTATTACATTGATTCAAAATAAAATTCAAAATTCTTGCATACCTTGTATTACATTTTCCGAGTTACCAGCGTCCTCCTCGGTTAATGCAAATACTCGCCCTTGCCTCTGCTGAAATTTGCTCCCACCCGAACCATCCTTTTTCAATTGTGGACAATGGGGCTTAGAATGTCCTGCCTGCCCACACTGGGAACAAATATGCTTCGCCAACTTCGGACATGCTGACCTGTAATGTCCTGCCTCCTTGCAGTAATAACAGGTCACCCCTTGAGCTGCAGGTGCCTTCTGCACCGGATCACTGAACTTGGCCTGCTTCGCTGGGAATCCCTTTCCACTCTGGCCTGATGCTGACCTCTTGTTCCGGTTCCATGTATCTTGCTTCTTCTGGAACTGGTCCATGTCCTCCTCAGTCATCGCTGCTCTCCTGACCAGCTTGTTGAACCGTCTGATACCCAATGGAATCATCCTCGACCTCAAGCTTGGCCTCAAGCCCTGCTCAAACTTTTTGGCCTTCTTTGCCTCATCAACGACCAACTCTGGTGCATACCGCGAAAGCTGAGCGAATTTGGTCTCATACTCTCGCACGGTCATGCTGCCCTGCTGAAGGTTCAAGAACTCAGTCGCCTTCTTCTCCTGAACATCTAGGGAAAAGAAGCGATCTCTGAACTCCTCCAGAAAAGCTTCCCAAGTCAACGGCTGGTCTCCCAAAGCCCTTTTCACTGACTCCCACCAGACACCAGCGTCCTTCTCAAGCTGCATCGAAGCTAACTTCACCTTGCTGGCTGCCGGAGTCTCCGATACTTCGAAGATCGTCTCCATCTTCCTAATCCAATCATCTGCTGCGGTTGGATCAGCTTGCCCCTCAAAGACTGACGGCCTCATCATCTTAAAGGATTCGATCTGCTTAATAGGATCGGCGTTCACCAATCCATGTCCAGCTCCATGATTTGGCTGCGGATTCTGCTGCTGCGCTTGCTGCTGCGCCACATTGAATGCCATCAGCGTGTTCAGCGTTTGATACACCTTGGCAAATTCAGCCTCAAGGTCGATCCCATTTCCTCGGGAACTACCAGATCCATCCTCATTGTTGCCTCCATTCCTGCCCCTGGGTGCAACCATTTTGAATACTGCAAAACGAGGAAAAAGTTAGAGCATCACACACACAATTCAAACTCACATCAATATCCTTTGGCAAGATCTCAATTGAATCCCAAAGGTAAAACATCATATTCAGTTCTATGTGATACTCACTCTTTAATGTCCACACCTAGGTACTCACACTATAGTGTCTACACCTAGGTTATTTTTATGTCATGTTTAGTATTACAATTGAAGCGTAGCTCTGATACCAATCTCTGTAGCGCCCCGAATTTCTAATAAGATATCTTAGAAAATACGTGGCACATTCCCAGCGATCCACTTCAATTTAATATTAAACATAACTAACACCACTAAAATTTTCAACTTTTATCTCAACAAATCTTTTACAATACACAGCGGAATTCTAAACAAACTCTTCTCCATAATTTCTTTATTTACAATACAACTTTATCTCAAGATTGCTATTACAAATTCACACAAATCTCTTATGAATCAATTATATCTCAAAATCACTCAAGCATTCCATCTCCAACTCTAAGCAACTACCTGCAACATGTGAGGCTAGAGATGATCCCTAACCCCCAAACTAAAGGGGTTAGCCATAAATGGTGTGAGTGACAACTACAAACAGCATAAATAAAACTTAAGCATGAATTCATAAGTAACATATAGTGAACCAAAGTACATAAAATACGAGATAGCAAGAAATGTAACAACAAGTGATACCAACCAAGTGTTAAGTGTAGAAAACTGGGAAATCCATATGCATAAAACTAAGTCAAGAAAACACACAAATTCTATATGTGGACCCTCTAATGCATACTTGTCGAAGTCTATGCATCCCATTCTACATAGGTTCGGTGCATGCCCTTAACGTCTTCACTTCATAGGGTTCAATCCCCACGTTATGAACTAATCTTAACACGATGACTACTACGAGATAAAGATAAACTGTGTGAATTAGCCCATGCTTGATAATTCCGGAGATAGATCCCACATCTCAGGCATTTTACCTGGATAATTCCGGAGACCATCCCACATCTAAACATAGACACATCACCACATGAATACAACATGTGCGTCGCCTCGACTTTGATAATTCCGGAGATCAACCCCACATCTCAAGTAAACTACTTGGATAATTCCGGAGATAGATCCCACATCTCAAGTAATTTACCTGGATAATTTCGGAGATCATCCCACATCTCAAGAAAGTTACTTGGATAATTTCGGAGATTAAATCCCACATATAAAGCCATACTGAGGTGCATAACCCACGTTCCCGTTCATCATATCACCACTAGTGCCTGTCCTTATTATTTTGGGTTAATTGATTACTTAACGAATCTCCTAGAGTGGTATACCCTACCGGCCTAAATTCAAATCTCAATAACTGAAATGCCTCATGGGGCCTCAATAATATACTCAACACCGGTATGCTAGGGTCACACACCTCTAGAGACTCAAACTCAAAAGTCTAAACCAAAGTTCCACTAAACAAAGTGGCTCAACTAAATGTCTCAATTTAAATACTTAACTGAATATCTCAAAGTCAAAGGCTTAATCAAATACTGAACTGAACGTCAAGTAGAGACTGAATTATCAGAAAAAAATCAATCATTCGAAATAGCACTAAAGTCTACAAAGATCCTTTAGTACCAATCGACTTATACTGTAGTAAGTCGACTGTCTAGAGGACAATTATCTAAGGTTTTACAAAATAAACTAAGTCATATAACAGTCGACTTAAGAGAAGGTCAGTCGACTTACCCGAGGTAATTTCCAATAATATTCTCAAAAATATTCTAAGTATATAAGTCGACTTAAAGGAGTCATAGGTCGGCTGTCCAGAAGGACTAATAATTTTCAAAATAATTTCCTCAGCGAACCAGTCGACTGCCTATGAGCTAGATCGACTGTCCAGAACGACTATTTCAAAGATTCTAAAAATACAGTGTCAGACTCGTACTAGTCGACTGCACGGTAGGCCAGTCGACTGTCGGCCTAGAGATTTCAAAATTTAGGTCTGATTACAAAATCAAGTCTGGAGTTTTCTAAAGATTCAATGTTCATGAAAGATAGTTCGTATTCAGGCAAAATGACGAATCTCAAGAATATCCATTAAGGATATATTACTCAAAACCTCAAATATGTCAAAACCCAAGTTCTCATGTTCTAGATCTCCAATTCTTTCATTCGGGTTTCTCAAGACTAAATTCTTTCACAACTTCTAAATCAAAATCTGATTTTCAATATGTAAGTTCCAGGTGTTCATCATCCGATCAAAACCACACTCAATCTTAATAATACGGTTTTATAAACAAGATCTACTAATCATTCTTAAATTTCACAACATGGTATAAGCAATAATCATTATTCACATGAATCATACCAAATTTCGCAATAATCATTATTCACATGAATCATACCAAATTTCAAGATCTATATCATTCAAAACATCCAATCTAACATCATTATCACTCGCATACATAGATCAACAACAAGATAATTTATGCCATTCACAAACAAAACAAAACACACAATGTCACTCACCTTTAATTGAGAAAAGTCCACGAAAGTCCTCCTTTTGCTAGATCCAAAAACTCTTTTCTCCACCAAACAAATCTCCTCAAAATTCTGTATATTCTCACAATGACGGCTGGAGAAAAATTCTCTTAAATATCCGGGGTTGAATATTAGGGTTTTACCCCACTTTGCAAAATAAACCCTTCCAAAATACAATTTACATATATAGTTCATTCCTTGGAAAATCAATCAAAATTCATTTAAATTAGGATTTAAAACAAAATATACATTCTAAATCTCAATCAATACTGTTCAAAACGTCCAGAATGCACATTTTCACTTTAACCCCTAAAAATGTCAATTTTGCAAAAAGGTCATTCTTTTCTCAAAAATTGTAAATAGTTACAATTAATTTCAGAAAAATCTGGAAAAATACTAAATAAATCCCAAATATTAAATAATGGTTTTTCATGAATAAAAATAAATTTTCAAACTTCTCATAAAAGTATTTGCATGTGTTTTGCACGTGTACAAAAGATAAATTTTTCTGAAATATTCATTAAATCTCCAAAAATAAATTTAAATTCATTTTCAAATATAGAAATAATATTTGAAAATACGGGGTTCTACACCTAAACTAAACAATAATTAAGAGAGAAAAAGAAAGAGAGAAAGAGAGTATTTTCTTGTGCATTGGAGGCTTGCTAGGAGGAGAAGGACAAGGAGGTGCTAGTTGGAGCTAGGAGCTAGAAGATGTCTCTTCATTCTTGATTTTCATCCTTCATAAGAGGTGAGTGATTTCTTACTTTCTAATGTAGAGAATGCATGCTAAAAATTATAAATGAGTAGTATAAATTGAATTTGATGTGAAATATGTGGATAAAATCCATGCTAGTGTAATATGCCATGAATGGAAGTAATCTTGTTGAGATTAAATAGATAATTGCTACCATGTTAATTAGAAAGAAGAATTTTGACAAAAAAATTAATACTATGTAGCATGTTAGTATGCTTGTAAATTTGTACATGTCGAATGTATAATTGGTATGAAAATTTGTTGAAGAATGTCATATTCAATATATGCCTTAGAGTCATGATGATTAAGAAAGAAGAAAGGAAGAAAAACAAATTTAGTTATTGCCATGAAATGTGTTGACTTATGTATATTGCCATGTTATGTTGAAAATATAAATTTTGCATAAAAGAATTTTCTTTGAGATTTCATGGATGATTAAGAGGCATGTTTTTTTGTGTGGGTATAATTGAGACCATAAACTAGTTTTAATGGATACAATTCTTAAATCCAAGTTTTGAGAAAAATACAAATCTATATGTAAAATGAGAAGAGGAATTATTTTAAAATAGAAATATATTTTTTAAATGAATTTGAAATTATTTGGTTGCTGTTTTAAAACTCATCTCAGTCAAAAGGAAAGTTTATTTTAATATCCTAAAAGATTGGATCATTGGATAAACGAGTTTTGCGAAAAAGAACCAATTTCAGAACAGTATGAACAAAATTATATTAATACAACTCCTAATCAGTAATCACACTTGGACTTACTGGTTAGCTAGTGCACCATAGAGCACTACTTGAAAGAGATTCTTGAGTTCGAAACTTGTTAGTCACATTTTATTTTAATTCACTCAATTAAATTCCAAACCTATACTTTGTGAATAAGGGGGTTTCGATTGCAGTTTATTGACACAAGTCCAAATAGACTTAGTGGCTAGTGGGTTTGGGCTTGGGTACTAGCTGTGTGTGTCGGCAGGTCCTGGGTTCGAAACCCAGAGCCACCTTTTGAATTTTTTTGGGGGGTTTGATTCATATATTTGAGTTTTTGACATGAAAAAGATTTAGAATAAAACTTTATTATTCATATAAAATGAAATGGGAATTATTAGAGATAGTTATAAAATTTTCTTGTATATTTTGAGATGGGATTTGAAATAGTAAATGAGTTTTTGACTCCAAAATTATCATTTGAGTAAATGATCCTTATTTTTGAAAAGAAGGAAAAATATGTAACAAATTATGAATTTCCTTTCTGTAAACAAACATTTTTGTTGAGTAAGAAATAACTTAAATATGAATTGAGAAATGAATTGCTTAAATTGCTAATAGAATTTATAGTGATGAATCTTTTGTTCATGAAAAGAATTGTTGTTCTATTTTGAATTGTAAATGAACAAGTGAATCATGGATAAGTGCTAAAATAAGACATTGATCTATTTATGAATAAGTTGGAGATATGAGCATATTGAGTTTAATACATGAAGGGTATGAGTACCCATGGATTCTTGTACATGAAAATTTGTAATTTAGAGTTAGTGAGACCTCGGGTACTTGCACTATTGAATTGAAAAGAGTTGAGATACATTTGGAGATATAGCCATGAAACTATCTCGTATTTGTTGATTAAGTCTGGTAGGGGGTAAAACTAACTCTAGTATGGAAATTGATTCATTTCTTGAACTTAAGAACTAGGCACATAAGTGAATATGTGGTAAAACTTAGGCAAACGTAAGTGGGGCTCTCTATATGGTCGGGCAGTGGTCTTGCTGCGGCCGTTCACCGGGACTATAGACCTAGTCGGGCGGTGTACTCTGGGACTGTGGTTGCCTCGTGGGAGACGAGCTTTTATTTTAAATCCGGGACTATGCATAGTCTGGCGGATAGTTTGCCGTACTCCAAAGTATATACGTATACCAGGGCTAGAGGGGCACTTGCAGGAAGTTCACACGACGAGGAGTCTGTATAACAGTCGGGCGGGGGACTGGGATCCATACTCGTGGAACGTCTCAACTTTGTTTTTGTAGCGCCCCGAATTTCTAATAAAATAACTTAGAAAATACGTGGCACAATCCCAGCGATCCACTTCAATGTAACAGTACACATAGCCCAAAAAACAAATAATTTTATTACAAATTTTCATTACAACAATCTTTTACCAACACAGCGGAAATACAAACACCTTGAATTAAAACATTCTTTTTACAACGCTTCACTTTACAAATTTTACACAAGGCTCTATTACGTCACTTTAACCCAAAACTTTCTCAAGCATCCAACCTCCAAACTCTAAGCAACAACCTGCATCATATGAGGCTAGAGTTGAACCTTAACCCCCAAACTAAAGGGGTCAGCCATAAATGGTGTGAGTGATATAAAAACAAAACAACATAAAACATAAAATCATCGAAAGCATGAATTAGCCACATGGATAAAATGAACCAAAGATATAGAGAATTTCCAATATCATGGAATAAAACGACAAGTGAAGCTAGACTAAGCGTCAAGGATAGGAAAACTGGAAAAACATGAGCATAAACCAAGTCGAGAAACAATACCACCGATCAGATACCCGGTTATCAGTCACTCACAACACTGCAGATTGGATACCTGGTTATCAACCACTAACAGTGATTCTCAACACCACAGAGTATACCCAACCCCAGAGCTCAATGACTCCCAATACCGCAGAATATATCCAACTATTATTTACTAACAATACTATAGATCGAATACCCGGTTATCAGTCACTCACAACACTGCAGATTGGATACCCGGTTATCAACCACTAACAGTGATTCTCAACACCGCAGAGTATACCCAACCCCAGAGCTCAATGACTCCCAATACCGCAGAATATATCCAACTATTAATTACTAACAATACTATAGATCGAATACCCGGTTATCAGTCACTCACAACACTGCAGATTGGATACCCGGTTATCAACCACTAACAGTGATTCTCAACACCGCAGAGTATACCCAACCCCAGAGCTCAATGACTCCCAATACCGCAGAATATATCCATCTATTAATTACTAACAATACTATAGATCGAATACCCGGTTATCAGTCACTCACAACACTGCAGATTGGATACCCGGTTATCAACCACTAACAGTGATTCTCAACACCGCAGAGTATACCCAACCCCAGAGCTCAATGACTCCCAATACCGCAGAATATATCCAATCCCAGAGATCAAAGACTTGAAAGGACGTTCGAGTTTATCAAAACTTCTCAGCACCAGTCGACTTATACCGTAACAAGTCGACTGTCCAGAGGACAAATATCCATGATTTTACAAAATTAAACTAAGTCATATCAGTCGACTCAACAAGCTATCAGTCGACTTACTCGAAACAATTTCCAATAATTCTCAAGAAACATTCTAAGTACTAACAGTCGACTTAAAGGGTCATAGGTCGGCTGTCCGAAAGAACTGTAGTGACTTTACAAAGTAAATTCTCAGTGAACCAGTCGACTGATACAGGGTCTAAGTCGACTGTCCAGAACAGATTTTCAAAGGAACTGAAGATACAGTAATAGGGTCGTACCAGTCGACTGAATCGTAGACCAGTCGACTGTCGGCCTACAGTTTTCATAAATTAGGTCTGTATACAATAATCCGTATTGGAGGTTTTCTAAAGGTTCATTGTTCATGAAAATAATTCTTACTCGAGTTAAATGACGATCTCGAATAATTCTTCATTACGGATACATTATTCAATCATTCAATATCTCAAAACTCAATTCTCATGTTCTAATTCTTAATTCTTCCATTATAGTTTCTCAATACTAAATCTCTTCCACAACTCAAAACTAATCTGATTTGTAATCACAAGATCCAGATGTTCAACCATCCAATTCCTTATTATCGAGACCATACTCAAATCTTAACATGTTTTCAAGCAATAAAAAATTTGTCAATCCAGATCTACTATTCTTTCATGGATTTCACATGCATAGCATAAATGACAACTATTGTATCGATCACATACAAGGTACAAGAATATCGAAACAAAACAACACCCAATCGTTCACATAAATCAATCAACAAAACAAAGTTCATATTACTCACAAAACAAAATAAAATAAAACGATATCACTCACCTTTGAATTGAAAAGATCCAACGAACAAGTCTTCCGTTTGTGAGATCCAAATCTCCCTCTTCAATCCCCAAGAATAATAATAATAATGTGATGAAACTTGAGTTGTGCAGCGAAAGACGGCTGCACACTCACTTTTATAGGCCGGAAATACTGTTTTTAGGGTTTAGAAATGCATTTGCAAAATAGTCCTTCCAAAACATAGCTTTACATATATAGTCCTATTCTTGGAAACCCCATAAAACCATTTAAATTAGGACTTAAAAGTAAAATGTAATCCTAAATCTCAAACGGTACTGTTCAAAACGTCCAGAAAATACAATTTGCATTTTAACCCTTAAAAATGTCAAATTTGCAAAAAGGCCCTTCTTTTCTTGAAAATTGCAAATAGGTCCAATTAATTTCAAAAAAATCTGGAAAAATACTAAATAAATCCCAAATATTAAATAATGATTTTTCATGAAGAAAACTTGACTTTCAAACTCCTCAAGAAAGTAAATGCACGTGTTTCGCACGTGTAAAAAGATAAATCTTTTAGAAAATATTTATTAAATCTCCAGAAAATCATTTAAATCCATTTTCAAATATTTAAAAATAATATTTGAAAATGCGGGGTTCTACATTTTTATTACTGGGTAGTTTGTCATGACGAGGGATCGAACCCTTTATTGTGGAGTACGTAGGTGCTTGCCCTCAGACCTATGTAGTATGGGATGCATAGAATTCGAACAAGTATGCATTAATGTCATCTTAGAATAAAATATCTGCATTAGGTATTAAGGCATCACATACACTTACATGTTTAGTGTAGTCACATTTTACACTTTATTTTGCATTCAAATTGTGGTTTGATAAAGTATTGAGATCGTTATATGTACGGCATAAAGAGGATGGCCGAGTATAACATTTTCGTCAGTTGTAAGTAACTGATGTGCCCACAGCTTATTATGCAGGAACTGGACTTTTTCATGAAGAAGTAAAGATGTTATGATGCTGTTGATTAATTACATCGATAAAATTGTATAAGTTGTATATTATTTTCATTGTTGTATTTCTTTTATTTTCCGCTGTGTAAACAATATAAATAACTCTGTATGATGAAAAATTTAAATTTTCTTGTAAAATTGTACGAAGTGAAGTGTAAAGAGCATGTGGAATCTCAAATTCGGTCTTATTTGAAATTCGGGGCGTTACACAAACAGTTTGGAACATTTGTACCAATTCATAAAGCTTGAATAAAATATTTTTGTCATCATTGCTTATACCGACACACAATAAAACAAAGCCGAAAATAAACATTAAATGGAACAAACAGAATGAGGATCTTCCCTCAATCATCAGTGTCAACAGTACTTTCTCCTGAGGCGGAATCTACGTCATGTGTAATGCCTCCACTAAACAAAATTGAACACAGAGATACTTAGTCAAGCTTATAGGCCAATTCAACAAAACAGTAGGACAGAAGATTAAATCAACTGCAACTAAAAGATGTGGAATATTACCCATCTAGTTTGTTTGGGCAATTTCTTACACCAAAAATTAGTGAACAATATTGTTTTTTCTTTTCCTCCATAACTCAATCTAAGCTATATCTGTAACAAGGCTTACTTCCAAACCAAACACGAAAATCACCATCCTTTGCAAATTGATCACAAGTAAGTAGTCACAATATTCCCATAAATATTAGCCTCCCAGTTTCTACTATAAACAATACAAAAATCCCTAAAATGCCTTAAAATGCCCTCAATTCTTAGACAGTTCTATAGAGTTTGGGCGGAGAAGATCTCAATCGTTGGATACTGGGGTTTGATACTGGGGTTTCATACCTTCAACACTCATTTAAGCATTTGGGGTTTGATACTCAGTGAACAAGATTATTTTTTTTTCTCCATAACTCAATCTAAGCTATATCTGTAACAAGGCTTTCTTCCAAACCAAACACGAAAATCACCATTCTTTGCAAATTGATCACAAGTAAACTAGGATTCAATTCCTGAGAGTTTGGAGGGACTCTCAGTATTCATTTATAATCAGTTGCACACTCTCAGTTGCAAAAATAAATGAGTGAAAAGGATCATTTAAATCCAATATCAAATTATAGTAACTCACTCATCATATATAATTAACCAACTTATAGCAAAATGTGACTCATCATTGCCTACACACACAACCAAAATAAAATGCAAGAAATTGAACATAAATCATAAAAGCTTGTATGAGAATCAAACACTTCCCTCGAAAATATTGTGAAGATGAAGTACCCAAGACTGATGTCACGCCACGCTTCCAAAAAGAAAATACGGAATACGGATACGTGACTAAGCCCAGCGAATGATTTTCATCATCCATAAGCTGTCAGGATCTTTACAACATTTTACAAGAATAATCAGAGTAGGAAGCAAGAGAAATCAACCACGCATGCATAAATAAATCAAGATACCAACATGAATTTACTTGAAATCAAAATATAATAATCTCAAATATACCAGATCTGAATAAGTTAATAATTCTAGGTCACATTGCCCAAATACAAAATAATCCAAGTAATCAAGTACAATTATTCAAATAAGCAACAAGAAATAATAGCAGAACTCCAGCATCTAAAATCTCAGATCACCTACTCCATCTGGCAGTTGATCTCCAAAATCTAAAATTTAGCAAAATTGCTGGAAGAGAAAAAGAAAACAAAACGCCCGTCAATGCAAGTTACGGACCGCTTGTAGTACAGGCACAAGTACAGGAAAAATAAACAGATATAAAATAACAATAGAAACAAATATAGCATGGAATAGATATGACAGAGCAAAATAGAATACCTAACATGAATCAGAACACAGAATCAAGTAATATGGTATGCTAACAGGTACAGGTGATATGTAACAGATGTCAAGTGTCAGATAGTATGCAGACAGGTATACAGATAACAGGTGTCCAGTAGCATGTAACAGACAAATAGATAACAGATGTCAGATAACAGATATCATGTTATTACAGGTCTTGTGTTATTACTAGCTAGGTAGCACTTCATGCATCCCAAACTTTTACCACATGGTTGCTACATTCAAACAAGTTACGTTTAGATATCGTAGGGAATTCTATATGGCAGTGTGCTAAGGTATCAGACAGACATATATCATATGCAGATCCAGAAAGACAGATAGAACCTACGGGTTCTCTTCTGAGTACACCTTCCTATAGGGAAGTATGCAGTCAGGATAATCAGACAGACAGAGTCGTGTATCATGTAGTTATGAACACGTAACAGATAATCCTATGAAAAACACGGGCCCACTTTCAAGTTCACATTTCTATATTATCCACTACTAGATCTTTCCCTTAACCCCGACTTGGTTATTTTGTTATTATTATCAGACATGCATGTATGTGTCACAAAACAGATCAAGAATAACATGGTATAAATAGGTAACAGGTTCAGATTGAAAGATAAACATGTACAGGTGATAGACAACACAACAAAGATAGAACAATAAAAATTCTAGTTCAAGACAGCAAGACAGTACTGCAGTAAATCCGAAATTCCCATTGCTAAAAATGTGCAAATCTGGATCCGTCAGAAAATATGGAAAATAAACTTTCGGCCAAATCCAGCCAATATATATAATTCATATGGTATTTCACAAAAACAAGTCTCAAAACAGATTTGTATCCAGAAAATATGTTCAGCCAGAAATCAGAAGTTTGTATTCATACATAGGAAAACAGCACAAAAACTTAATAATTAAATCCACGAAAAATTTGGAGTATTCCCTAATATGTTTAGTAATAGAAAATAAAGTTTCATAACTTTCCAACATAGATAGAATAGTTAAGAAAAATCAGAAAGCAGCAAGATACAGCAGTTTTGTAAATCTGGAATCATAAACACAGCAGTACTAAAACAATAATATCTCACAAAACATAAATCGAAATCTAGATCCTTCAAAAGGGTGATAAAATAGATACAGTAGGCTACAATTCATATTCACAAAGTTTTTATAAACAGCAAATAGAATCATGTCGAAATTATGTATCTTTACTGAACAATATGAAAATTCTGCATGTATAGTAGTTGTTTGCAAGTATAGAATAGTGTATAAAAGTCATTAATTAAATCCAAAAAAATTAGGGGTTAATCCCAATCAGGTCTAGTTGTACTTAGCAAAATATTGGATCAAAATATTATCTTTAGCATCAGTAGAAAAATAAATACTCATACAGAATTCATGTAAAAATGAATCTGGAATTTTAAACACATCTGTAGTAAAATAGCCATAATTTGCAACTCATAAATCAAAATTGAGACCTGTCAGAAAATCTAGAAATTAGACAGAATTCTCTATAATTCATATTCATAAATAATTTTCATATACTGACCTTAATAGAGTTTAAAATACTGATAAAAAATGGGGAATCGACAAAACAGCAAATATCCTTAATGCACAAATCAACTAGTTCATATGAAATTCATCCAAAATATAACCAAACGTGAAATAAGGTATAATAGATGTCCAAGCAACATGGTATAGGATATTTTACATGTAACACCCTAAAATTCTATTTATCAAGAGCTGGTAATTTTACGTGTTTTGCACGTATAATTTTATATGTATATTTTTCTTTTATAAAAATATTTCTTTACAGCATGAACAAGTAATTGTTCTCTTTATTTTCCAAAAACACTATTTTTAAAAATTTGATTAAACAATAGGCCTAATTGTCTCTTTTTGGCCCATCTTAATTAATTAATTAATTAAATTAGTAGAGCTCATGGTTAACTGGCCCATTAGTAAGCCCATTTAACTTAATTTCTCTTTTTTAATCCAACTTGTAGTGTAAACAAGTTTAGTGAACAATTAATTAATTCACATGAACAAACTTGTAAAAAAAGGCTACTAGTTGGCACGTGCATGCACTAGAGTGTGCACAGTGCACATTTCTTGACTTGGCCGGATTATGCATGGGAGAGTGGGAAAGATGGAAGTGATGGAGAGTTGGTTGCTTCATCATGGGTAGTTTCTATAATTCCCTAGTTCATCTAGACCCTTGATTCCTAACCATTTGGACTCATCCTAGCCCTCCATTCACCCTCAAAATTTGTATAAATACCCCCCCTACACTCTTCATTCTCACACTTGAAAAATTTGAAAAGAAAAGAATAGAAAGAAAAAAGAGAAAAACAAATTAGTGAGACAAATGATTGAGTAGTTTGTGAGTTCAAAAGAGTGAGTGCTAGTGTGTTCTTCAACCTAGAGGTGACCGGATTTTTCAAAGGACAAGGGGAAAGCTCGGTTTGCTTACATACTAGGAGGAGAAGTCAATTTGGTGGCTCGATCTAGGAGGAGAAGGCTCCACTTGTTCATTGTAGGAGATCCCTAGGAGTTTTGTGTGATTTTTTCTCTTCATTAGAGGTGGGTGATTTCTCAAACTTCTAATTAGACATCATGCTAGGAAATGGTTGATAAAATTGAGAAGAAACTTTAGTTATTTTAGCCATGTGTTATGAAAATGAGACAAATTGTAATGAATTGATTGTATGTTAAAAGAATGTTAGTTAATTGCAAAATTGTGATTGTTAGTTTAGAATTAACCATGCTACCATGCTTTAATTGATTGATTATGCTAAACTAAGAAGACATGATTGTATGTTTAGTTAGTTGGAATGATCACCATGCAAAAATGTGATTTCTACTAAATCATTGGTTAGTGGCATGAAAAGGGGTAATTGTTACTGAAATGATTGGTTAATAATAATAAAAATAATAAAAGAAGCAATGAGAAGTTTTCGATGCAAAATTATAAAAAAAACTACATTTTGTATGTGCATTTTTCAAAATTGTAAGACAAATTGTATTTAAAGAGAAAAATTACAACTTTTATGTCAAAATTAAGTTTTAATTTACTGATATATTAGAAATGCTTAAAAATTAAGTTCTGGAATTTTATAATAAAATTGGAGAAAAAAAAGAGTTTAAAAATAATTATTTTTATGAAATTTCGAAGTGAACTGAAACTTGGATCAAAACCCCTAAAAACCAAACTCATATCAGATTAGCCACTTGGACTTATTGGTTAACGGGTGTGTTCGGGTGCGCTTACTGTAGCGTGGGTCTGGTCCTGGGCCTCGGGTTCGAAACTGGGCAGTAGCCTTGTTTTTTATTTTTTGAAAAGAAATCCAATAACTGAAAGGCGAGTTTTAGGAATTTAAACCCTTTCCTTTGATGTGGTTGTGGCCTGTCCTTTCTGGTTAGCGCGTGTGCCACAGCATGGGCTTGGCTGTGGGTCACTAGTTTGAATTCTGAGTTCGGCATTTAAAACAATTTTTCTGTTTTTTTTGTTTTAATTGATTTTTTTAATTTTTAAAATTCGGGAAAAATTATTATAATTATTATAAAAATATATGGACTTGATGAAAAATATTTGCACACTGTTTTGACTTAAATTAAAGAGTTGAGAAGTAAAAATTGAGTAGAACTCTATAAAATTGATATTTGCATAAGTATAAAAAGTGATTTAATCCATGAGGAGTTATACTAGATTATAAAAAAGAATCTTGTATAAAAAGAACTTGAAGTATATTCATTGGTGGATTTTATATTTTATTTTGGGTAATGTATGCATTCGAAAGTTAAATGAAAAATATGATTTGGATTTTGGGAGAAAAAGAAATAATAGTGTGAGAATTAAATGAAATTATTGAGACTTATTTTCTTGAATGAGATGATGTAAATCGAAATTGAACTTATGTAAGAATTGACTTATAGAAAAGAGATGGAAAAATTGCTTGAACTATGAAAAAGGTTATATGAGTATGAGAACTCGATTTTGTGATTATGAAATGAAATTGAGAACTAGAGTGTAGCTAAGCCTCATACCGGCATTAAAAATAGATTGTGGAAATGAGAATCGAAATGAAAAGACCAAGATTTGGGCCGTATTATATAAATGGTTAATACCAGTATAGTGGAAAGGCTAACTCTAGAGAATTGATTTTTATTCATGATTCAAATAACTAAGGACTAGACACATAGTGAAGATGTGGCGAAAGTAAGAAAAATACGAGTATGAGGGTCTCGGAGCTACGGCGTGAGAATATTCACAGCCTGTCTATACGATGCGTCGTGTCATGACGTGGATATGTCTCCAGGAGTTCGTACCACAGGCGATGCTTGTGGGTGTTTGGTGACTGCAGGTGGTGTCATGTCCCATGACGAAGGCTGAATTGTCCATAGGTTTCTACACGATGCATTGTGTCATGATGTGGGATTCCCCTCCAGGCTGTCTGGACATGAGCTCGTAACTCAAAGAACATCTAGGATACTTATCGTAGTTACTGTATTAGTTTAAGTCATGGCAAGGTATTGAACCCTACAAGATGAAGAACGATTAAGTGCTTGCCCTCAGACCTATGTAGTATGGGATGCATAGAATCTGAACAAGTGTGCATTAGTGTCATGTAACATACATATCTGCATTGAGGACTAAGTGCACCGCACAACACGACATCAATAGAATAGTCCCTGTAGTTCTGTTTGTGACAATTTTGTGCTTTCCAAGTAAGAGAAAATTGATGTATTATATCATAGCGTCAGTTGAATGAACTGACGTGCCCACAGTTTCTATGCAAGATAAAGTGATTAACAAGACTAAAGTATGCATGTTGCTTAAAGAATGATTCAAGTGTTGTACATTTCTATTCATGTAATTCGTTGTAAATTGCTTCCGCTGTAAATATGTAATGTAAATGTAACTCTGATGTAACAAAAGTTTTTAATTCCTTGTAAAATTGTACGAAGAGAAGTGTAAAGATCCTGTGGAACTTCGAATTCAGCCTGTTTTGGAATTTGGGGTGTTACATTATAAGTCTACAAAAAGTATACTACAAGTAACACAACTGAGCACACGATATCATACGAACAATATGCATGTATACAACAAGAAGTGGTCATCCCTAAGTTATTTTATGTAATGTGTGTAGTGAGGCAACTACGGACAGGTCAATACAATAGAAACAAGATATAACAGGGGTTTTGCACAAGAATTATCTCTAGAACACAACTACACTACATGCGGTATTTAGTAATTGTATTATACAAAGAAAAGAATACAAGTTACTTGACTTATAGTCGATGACGAAAATGACGATGCAAAGAGAATAATGGGAAAGAATTCCCGGGAACGAACACAAACACGAACAAAGCGAACCCACGAACACACAAGCAATGAACTATGAATGACAACAACACACGATCACCCACGCACACAAGAGAGGCAACAGGGGCATGCTCAGGGACACGACGACGACATCAAGTTGCTGCCGCTGTTGTTAGTCGTCGGAGGAAGCACGACACAGGGGTGGACTGCAGGATGCTACTGTCGGAGGAGGGTAGGGCTGGTGCTGCGGTGCAGGGCAGAGCAGGGGACCAGGGGGTGGCCTGTAGTTGTGCGACGCTTGGGAGGGACACAGCATACAGGGACGTCGAGGATGTAGGGTGGCGCTGTAGCTGAAGACGCTGCCGGGAGAGAGAGCAGGTGAAGAGGAGGCGCAGCACAGGGAGGGGCTGCAAGGTTCTGAGCGGCGCCGGGAGGGAAGACAGGAAGGAGGGGATAGGTTTAGAAGAGTAGGAGGTGGCTGTGGGTTTTGATAATTAGGGTAGTATATGAACAGGTGGGTATATTAGAGTTTGGGTGCAGATGGGTTAACGGGTAAAGGTTCAAACGAGTTGAGGGAATATAGGGTTATTTGGGTTTTTAATGGGTTAGAATAGATCCAAATAAATGAAATACGGTAAGGGACAATAATAGATCCAGAATAATGAGATGAGCACAAAAATGGATAAATAAAATAAAGCATGGACAATTAAAATAAAGAGGATAAAAAATACAAGCTCGATCAAACAGAGACGAAATAATGGCAAACATTAGAATCAAGAAGATCAGATAAAAGACAACAAATCAAATAGATGAATATATTGAAAAAGAAGATCTAATACACGGTCCAAAAAGGAATACAATGAGAAAAATACACAAAAAGGAAAAAAATACACAAAAAATACAGAAGATGGAAAACAGGGGTTACAACGAAGGGCGTCAAGCTTTAGCCAAACCTACCACGAGATGAGGAATCTTCAATTTGGGGCTGTTCGAGCATCGGGATTTGGGGGAATTTGATGGTGACGGGGTGGGTTTAGAACGGCAATTTGGAAGAATCGATAAGGAGGAACGTCAGGATTTGGGGGAATTCGATGGCGACGATCTAGGGTTTTCGATTTAGGGGAGAGTTTGAGATCGATTCGAATTGAGAGGAAGGAGAGGAACGAGAAGGGAAGAGAATGAGCGTGAGATGGATTTTGAAATTCCTAAAATGCCCTCAACACTTAGACGGATCTATAGAGTTTGGGCGGATCAGATCTCAGTCGTTGGATCGAGATCCAATGGCTGTGATCTTCAGCTCACAATAAGGAGCTCAGCTCACCATCTCATAATAGACTTACTCACTCACACTCTCTCTCTCTCTCTCTCTCTCTCTCTCTCTCTATATATATATATATATATATATATATATATATATATATATACTCTCCACTTTCATACGTATCACCAACGGTCCAAAACTAAACAAAATGGACTTCACCATAGACTTGGAAGAGCTGACAACCATAGAGCGGCTTATGGAGATGCCAGAGTGTTGGGTTTATGTCTTGCATACTATGTTGGATAAGAAGAGATAAGATGATGGAGGAATCGAGACGATCGGAGACGGAGTGGAAGCAAGGGAAAAAGTTAGCAGCAGTAGCAGCATGAGTTGCGGTCGACCGTACTTGGGATGCGGTCGACCTCCCTACTCAGCAGAAGTTCCCGAGAGGGGGACAGTCGACCGACCATGTGGTGTGGTCGACCGAATGCAGTGTTGATAATTTATTTGGGTCGGATCTTGGTGATTCGTGAGAAGCCCAACTTGCTCTTCAAGTCTGATCTTACGGCTCTTATCGTAAGGTTATCTCTTCAGGAATATCCAATGATTATTGCATCAAGATATGAAACTAAGGTTTGTCTAGATCTCTATATATTGTTGTTATTGGCCTCCATTGAGAGTCAAGAGAGAGAGTACTTCATTGAAGGAGAGATTGATTCTCTAATTGTAAACAACTAGTACTTGCTGGTGAGGCTTGAGAGAGAGTCGTGGTGAGAATTGTAATATTTTTGTATCTTCTCTAGTTGAATAAAATCTTGGGTTTCTTCTCCCCCGGATTAAGGAGAAAGCCCAAACCAGGACAAATTTGTGTGTGTTTTGGTGTGTTTGGTATGATCTCATATGTGCTTGGTGGTTTGTTTTGATTGCATCAAATAACTCAACAAGATCCTAAGAGGAGTTTTTGACATAAATCCCTAACAATTGGTATCAGAGCTTCGGGTTCAAGGGTTTGTTCGAGTTCCTTGGAGAAGATGGCAGATCAGATCACGAAGATCAAGCGGTTCAAAGGCAAGATCAACTTTGATCTCTTGAAGGAGGACATGCATGAAGCATCAGTTCAACAGGACTTGGATTTAGTCCTAGAAGGAGATAAAGGGATACCAATCGGCACAAAGCAGGAGAAGTGGAAGAAGATATGTTCAGAAGCTTTGTGTTTAATCCGGTTGTCATCGACGAGCGAAGTCAGGTATAGGGGAAGCACGACGAGTCTTTGGACAAGATTTAGAACTGACTACTCGGGATCGTCATCACAGGGTCGGATGTACCAGCAAAGAAAGTTGTGGAGTTTCTCAATAAAGGAAAATATCGCTCTTCTAGATCATAAATTGGAGTTCAATATGGAGTTATCTGAACTGAGGGCGTTCAACACAGATGATCTAAAGGTTTCCAACTCGATATATTCATCACCAAATCCATCCAACATGATAATCGTGCTAGATGAGAAATCTACTAAGGAGAAGTTTTTCATAGCAGGTATGATCAAGGGGTTGGAGGAGGATGCACTTAGGAAGGGGAGTCAGAAATCGGCGTCAACTTTTGTGAGTTGCTTGGAGGTGGATTGTACTTTGATTGGAAGGACAAGTGTATGTAGGAGTAAGGTCCGTGGCCACCAGTGCAAAGGGATTGAGCATTATATGGGAGACTGTTGCAAGCGATTGAGTCAGAAGGGCGCCAAATACAGTGCCGCTGAATCAGGTGATGGCTTAAACAACGCTTTTGTTTCAATTTCTTTGGATGTGAATTCCGGTTGTTCTTTTTCGGTTAGTTCATCTCAAGTTTTCTCCGAGAGGGAGATGGTTTCTACTTACTAATTTGCATCATGTCATCGTGTGAGAATGAAGGTTGATAAGATTTGTGAATTAATGGTTTCTACTTACAAGTTTGCCTCATGTCATTGTGTGGGAACGAAGATTGACAAGACTTGTGAAGGAGTGAGAAAACTAATGAGTCAAAGATGATAAACTTCTAAACTTGAGTATACTTACTTCTAAATTGTCTGTTTACCTGATAGTTTTGTACTTGATTCGGATAACCTGACATTTATATGTTTAAAAAAACCTGATATCAGTATCATCTATATGCTTTAAAAAATAGACTGATATGCTTAAAAAAACCTGACATGCTTAAAAAATAGACTGATATGCTTAATAAAACCTGATATGCTTAAAAAAAGAGACTGATATGCTTAAAAAAACCTGATATGCTTAAAAAATAGAATGATATGCTTAAAAAAAATAGACTGATATGCTTAAAAATAGATTGATATGCTTAGAAAAACCTGATATGCTAAAAAAAACCCTGATATGCTTAAAAAATAAACTTGATATGTTTTAAAAAACTAGATATGCTTAAAAAAACCTTATATGCTTAAAAAATAGACTGATATGCTTTAAGAACCTGATATGCTTTAAAAAAACCTGATATGCTAAAAAAAACCTGATTGCTTAAAAAATAGACTGATATGCTTAAAAAAAATAGACTGATATGCTTAGAAAAACGTGATATGCTTAATAAATAGACTGATATGAAGTTGAAGTTTATAACTTGATATGCTTAATGTTTTAGTTTATAACTTGATTCTGATAAATTGGTTTAGTTTATAACTTGAAGTTTATAACTTGGTTTATAACTTGGTTTAGTTTATAACCTGAAGTGTATAACTTGAAGTACATATATGAAGTTGAAGTTTATATATGGAGGGGAGAGTGATTGTGGTGGGTATGATTATGGAGGCTGGAGTGGAATCCTCTTAAGGGGCATCTGCTAGAGTGACAGATGGCGTGATGTTGGCCGATGACGATGGCTTAGAAGGAAACCAGACGTATGATGTAGAAGAGGACGGACATGGAAGATTGGCTTGAATAGTTTTGAAGGGCATAATTGACTCGACAAATTTAACTCGATGAGATGTGTAGAGACGTGAGGTTACGGGATCAAGACAGAGATAGACATTGTGGGTGGAGGAATAACCAAGAAAGATGTACACAAGGGGTGGAGCGGGGAGATAGCTTGTGTGACGAATAGGGACGCAACCAAGGATAGCATAAGCAACCAAAACTGTGAAGTTTGGAGTAGTTGGGATTTGTTCCAAAGAGCTTTGCATATGGTGATATAAGTTGGAGTGTAGGAGTGGGTAGAAGATTAATGAGATAAAGATCAGTTGAGAATACATATGACCAGTAGGATAAAGGCATGGAAACATGGGAGAGGAGAGATAAGCCTGTTTCAATAATATGACGATGAAGACGTTCAGAGTACCCATTGTGCTCAGGGGTGAAGTGATATATCACACTAGAACTTAGGTATGATGAAAGTGCTTGATATTCTCCCTTGTTGTCAGAATAAAATGTGATAACTTTTCGATTGAAGTAGTTTTCCACTAGTGATTTAAAACGAATAAAAACATCATAGACATTAGACTTTCGTTTAAGTGGATAAAGCCATATGTATTTTTTAAAATGATCAACAAAAATAACATAATATTTGGAATCATCGACGGAACGCACGGGAGAGGTCCACACATCAGAAAATATTCTTTCAAAAGGGGAAATTGAAACAAGAGTGGAAATGAAGAAAGATAACTTGTGACTTTTATTGCATTGACACACATTACAGTTGAAATTTAGAGATGACAGACTGGTGACTTCTAATTGAAGAAAGAGATAATATGCCTGAGAATTTATGACGACGTATGACTTAATCGATGATGCTACTCGGACGAAGTGGTCTTGACGCTGGAAAAAGCTACTACAGGAGTAGATTTGATAGAACTGACTGACCATTCATACACACCATCCTTAGTCTGACCTTGTAAAAGTGTTGCCCCCATGCGAAGATCCTTCACAAGAAAAGATGTGGGTAAGAATTTGATGGATGTATTGTTAGATTTACAGAATTGAGATATAAAAATAAGATTTTTATGCATGGTAGGAACACAAAAAACATTATGAAGTGAGAAAGTTTGTGAGGGAGTGTGTAGAGATGAAGAACCAGTATACAAAATAGGGAGACTCGTGTCATCGCTAATCACAATGTTATCAGACCCTGAATAAGGAGCATGAATGGAAAGATTACTCAGGTTGGTGGTAACATGGTGCGATGCATCACTATCAAGGAGCCAATTAGAGCCTTCAAAGTTGTTAGTTATTACAACATGAGCACGTGGATGCCAAGGAGTCGGAGGTCTAGGTTGCCATTGACAAAATGGTCGCGGATGTGGATTAGACCGTGGCATTGCTGGTGTCATGCAGATTAGTGAGCACTATTGAATCGTGTGTCCTTGAGCACGACACCCTTGACACTTTCCAAGATAAGGCTGAGGAGGGGGTCGATCAGTCCGCACAGTGAAGTAAGGTGGTGTGTGTCCCCATGACCGTTGATTCACCAATCCATTCGGTCTAAAGTTAGCCCGAGTTGAAGTATGATTTGCCGAGGCCGGAAGAGGAGAGGAATTGGAGAGATGAGATCCAAGAGATAACTCTTTGTTAATCAGCTTCTCATGGAGTTCATTAAATGATATTGTGGTATCTTGTGCATTGATAACATCCATAATGGATTTGTAGTCATCATCTGGACCATCAAGAATTTTTTCAATGATGTCTTCGTCATCCACAGGCTTGCTAAGGAGGGCAAGTTCTTCTGTCCAAGCCTTGGTGAATTGCATGTATTCTGAGATTGTTTGGGATCCTTTGGTTGCTAGCTTGATTTGTTCGTTAATCTGTTTGATGTGACCACGAGAGGGTTTTACGTAGGTGTTGGCTAGAATTGTCTATGCCTCACGAGATGAATTGCATTGAGTGAGGAGATGAATGATATTTTGAGAGAGAAAACCCACTAGTATGCCAAAAGTTAATTTTTCTTGACGGTGCCAAGATAAATATTCTCGATTGGGAGTGACAACTTCATTGACGGTGATCGTGGCAGGTGGTGCCGAGAGGGAGCCGTCAATAAATGGTTGTAGATTGTAGCCAATAAGAATGACTTCAATTTGAAGTTTCCAAAAGAGATAATTGGTAGATGTGAGTTTTACGGAGTTGTGAATATTGATAACCGTAAATGGTTTTGGGGTTCTAGAGTGTTGGGTATGAGAACTTGATTGTTTTTATTGGCCATGTTGTTTTTTTGTTTTTTTTTATTTTGTTTTTTTTTGTTTTGGTTTTTGGCTTGGGCTTCGGTGGATTTTTTTTATTGGGTTCTGGTGGAGTGTGCTAGCTTTAGTTATTTAAGAACTAAAGACCAAACATCAGTTGGAGATTGGGTGTGAGGGAGAAATGGGGGCAACGGATGTGATGGCTTTTTTTTTCTTCTTTCTTCTTTCTTGGGCTCTGGTGAAGGAAATGATGAAGGAGGGGAGTTGTCGGTGATGGGGTTGGTCGTGGTTCCAGCAAGGGAAAGGGTGGTAGTTTGACCATTCGGGTGAGGAAGATGGTGGTGGTGTTGATGGGTTGACGGGTGGTGGAGAAGATGAAGAATGAGGAAGAAGAAGCTAGAAGGTATGATTTTTGATTTGATTGTTGGAATTTGTTTGAGATTTGTTGTTGAATATTGTGGTAGGGTAAAAATGGCTTGGGGCCCAACCAGGGCCCAGTACAGCTCTCACTCAAAAATGGGAAAAACAACAATCTGGCTCGGCTTCGAGCCACTACAGGGTCGGCGCCGAACCTCAAGTTTACCCCCACAGAACTGGTCTCCTCGTATCCGACGAGCATCGATGGCCCTCGGCCTCCGATCCACGACAGCCCCCCGGACCGTCCGCCCAGCCTGGTAAAGAATGAAGATGACCTGGCACAACCTAGGCCACCAGATTCTCCTAGGAGCACAGGAGCCCCATGATCCGCCATGTCAGCTCCAAATACCACCAAGGGCTTTGCCACGTCAGCCCTATACCACTCTTGGTACTGCCACGTCAGCCCTAAACCCCTTGGGCCTTCTGCCGCGTCAGGCCCATGGGCTTTCGGGTTCAGACCCGGCCCCCAAGCAGATCCAAACCCGGTTGGAATTCCCTATAAATACCAGACCCTCACCCACCTTTTCAGGTAATCAATAATTTGCCACCCAAATTTCCCTAGTTATTGCTACTCTCTCACAGAGACTGACTAGATCGTCGGAGGGTCCACCGCCGGGATAAACCCCGGTGTTTCAGGACCGTCTGCAGGTACTCGAGGCGAGGCGATCCGAGCCGATCCTCAAGCGCCGAAGCGAGCCTCCCGCTCGTCGTCCCGTGCCGCACTCTTCCCTCATTACAAATTGAGTCCGAACTCACACCTGGTGCATCCACACTGTGACCAAAAACAAACCGCATCAGGTTGGCGACTTCGCTCATTTGAGGGGTTCGGCCGTAGGTCGCGGACCTCGGCGCTCTATGGAGGGCCTCCAGGATTTCCTCTCTGAAGCTTCTGAACTCGCCCCTGGTGACCCCGTCGTGGCGCACAGACGAGGTGCTCCGACGCCTCCTGGAGATGGAGAATCGAATCGAGCGCATCGGCGACAGGAATCCCAACCTAGTCCAGGGATGGAGACCTTCTCGACCTCCATTTTCCGTCAACATCATAGAAGCGGAGATCCCCCGGAACTTCCGGCCTCCACAATTCGAAACTTACAACGGCGAGGGTGATCCAGCTGATCACATGGAGGGCTTCAAAACCCTCATGATGATTCACAGCGCTTCGGATCCCCTGCTGTGCCGAGCCTTTCCGGCCACCCTCCGAGGTCCGGCCAGGGATTGGTTCTCCAAACTCACCCCTGGCTCGATCTTCTGGTTCGACCAACTGGAAGCCAGCTTCCTGGCCCACTTCATCACAAGCCGGAAGAGCGAAAGGACGAGCGCTTCCCTGCTCGACCTCAGTCAGAGGGAGGGGAAGTCGCTCCGTAACTTCGTCAAGAGGTTCACAACCGAGGCCAGATCCGTCTCTGCCCTCGACGCAGGGGTCGCCTCGGCTGCTTTCCGGCATAATGTCCGCCACAACCAGCTAAAGGTCTCCTTGGTGAAGAGGCCACCTCTGGACTTCCCTGACCTCCTCAACCGGGTCGAGAAGTACATACGAGCTGAGGAAGCTCTGAACCTAGAGGGCAGCAAAGAAGTCGTCGGGAAGGGCAAGCGCAGGGTCGATGATGCCGAACCTACCAAGAAAACAGCAAAAGAAGGGGTCGGCGCGAAGAGGGCACCTCCGGTCCCTCGCTTCGAAAGGTACACTCCCTTGACACACAACGTGTCCGCCATCCTCTTAGAAATCGAAGACAAAGGTATTGTCCGACTACCTCCCCGATCAAACAACAACAAGAAGCGAGACCAGCACTTCTACTGCCGTTTCCACAGAGATCATGGGCACGAAACTGACCAATGTCGGGCTCTGAAAGACGAAATTGAGGACCTCATCTCACGAGGGTACCTCCGAGAATTCACCAGAGAAGGCCCACGGGATCGGCGAGATGCTAGGAACTGGAGGCCTTCGCCTCCGAACCCTACTCCGAACCGCATCCAGGGTTGGGATCCCGAACACGAGGGAGCCGTGGATACACCATTCATCTTGTACTGTGTCCACGGGGGGCCAATGGGGGGAGAGTCAAATACTTCCCGAAAAGCCTTCATCCGAGAGGTGAATGCTGTCCAAGACAACCCCTCGCCCAAGTTGCAACCGGTGCCTGTCTCCTTCTCAGGAGAGGACCTCGAAGGCGTTCGCCTCCCTCATTGCGACGCCCTCGTCATTGGCCTCCACATGGCTAATTGTGAGGTTCGACGAATTCTCGTCGACAATGGCAGCTCGGCAAATTCTCTTCCTTGAGGCCTTCGAGAATCTCAAACTACCCAGAGGCAAACTCAAGCCAGCCGGGTACACCTTGCATGGGTTTTCTGGCGTCCCTGTCGTGATAGAAGGGATTGTTACTCTCGACGTCACCGCGGGATCGGTTCCTGTCAAGAGGACCGAGTCCATGAACTTTATGGTGGTAAACGTCAAAGCAGCTTACAACGCCATACTCGGCCGACCCGGACTCTGCTCCCTTCAAGCGGTACCTTTGGCATACCATCTGAAGCTTAAATTTCCCACCCCGCAAGGGGTCGGCATAGTCCGAGGTAGCCAGGAAGCAGCACGGTCATGCTACATGACCGCCGTCGGAGGAGGTGTGTTCCCCCTCGACGCCGTTGAGCTCGAACCCGAAAGGGACGGTCCCACCCCAGAGCCTGTCGACGAGCTGGAGGAGGTCCCGTTCGGTGCCGAGGATGAATCAAAGTGGTTCCGGGTGAGCCGCTCGCTCCCCGAGGACTTGAAGCCAGGCATAATCGCCTGCATCCGCCGCAACGTTGATCTCTTCGCCTGGAAGCCCTCCGACATGCCCGGGATCTCCGAAGACCTGATTATGCATCGGCTGAGCGTCATCCCAGACTCTAAGCCGGTCGTCCAAAAGAGGCGTAAAGTCGCACCGGAGAGGCAGCAAATTGTGAAGGCAGAGGTCGACAAGCTCTTGTCGGCTCGATTTATTCAGGAAGTCAGCTATCCCGAGTGGTTGGCTAATGTCGTCATGGTGAAGAAGGCAACCGGGGGCTGGCAGATCTATATCGACTTCACAGACTTAAATAAAGCATGTCCAAAAGATCCTTTCCCCCTCCCTCGCATCGACGCCTTGATCGATGCAACCTCGGGGCATGAGCTACTGTCCTTCATGGACGCATTCTCAGGGTACAATCAGATCCGGATGTTTCCACCGGACATCTCCAAGACCTCGTTCGTCACCGACTAGGGTCTCTTCTGCTACCGCGTTATGCCCTTCGGGCTAAAAAACACCGGAGCCACATACCAACGGCTCGTCAACAGAATTTTCAAAGACCTGATCGGCCGCAACGTGGAAGTCTATGTCGACGACATACTCGTCAAGAGCCGGGTCGGGCCGGACCACGTCGCCGACCTCGAGGAAGCCTTCGAAGTCCTCCGACATCACAATATGAGGCTCAACCCGGCTAAATGCGCCTTCGGCGTATCCACTGGGAAGTTCCTGGGGTTCATCATCAGCCAGCGCGGCATCGAGGCGAACCCCGAGAAAATCCAAGCAATTATTGACATGGCCCCACCCCGGAATGTCAAAGAGGTTCAGAGGCTCACGGGCCGGTTGGCTGCAATCGGCCGTTTCCTCTCCAAGTCAGGGGAGAAGTCTCTCCCCTTCTTCAAGGCTCTACGCGGAAAGGGGGGCTTCGAGTGGGGTACCCATCAACAAGAGGCCTTCGAACAGCTGAAGCAGTACCTAGCCAACCCCCATCTCCTCAGCAAGCCCGAGCCAGGCGAACCACTATGGCTCTACCTGTCTGCCTCGGATAGCGCTATCAGCGCCGTCCTCGTCCGAGAGGAAGATGAGGTCCAGAGGCCATTGTACTACGTGAGCAAAGTTCTGCTCCCCGTCGAGACGAGGTACGTGAAGATAGAGAAGGTGGCCTATGCCTTGGTCATGGCAGCCCGGAAGCTTCGTCTTTACTTCCAGGCCCACTCCGTCTAAGTACTAACCGACCAGCCACTGAAGACTGTCCTTCACAAGCCCGAGAATTCCGGCCGCTTAGTCAAGTGGTCGATTGAGCTGAGTCAGTTCGACATCAGCTACCAGCCGAGGACGGCCATTAAAGAGCAGGCCCTCGCCGAGTTCATCACTGAGTGCACCGTCTCCGAGCAGCCCTGCACCGAGGCCTCGGATCCGACCTGGGAGGTCTTTGTCCATGGATCATCATGCGAAACGGGGAGTGGGGCTGGCATCATCCTTCGTGGCCCCCGACCAATTCTTACTTCAACACTCCCTCCGCCTCAACTTTTCGGCCTCTAACAACGAGGCGGAATACGAGGCCATGATCACCGGATTGACCCTAGCACATCGAGCCGGAGCCAAGCGAATCCGGGCCTTCAGCGATTCTCAGCTCGTGGTCAATCAGATCACTGGAGAATACGAAGCCCGCGATGAACGCATGGTGAGGTATTTGGCAGTAGTCCGACGTCTCCTAGCGTCCTTCTGCCACTCCGCAGTCATTCGAGTCCCTAGGGAGCAGAACGCTCAAGCAGACGCGTTGTCAAAACTCACCTCTTCCTCCTTCGAGGGTCTCGACCAAACGGTACTCATAGAAATCCTCCTAAAGCCAAGTATCAACGATCAAGACCAGGAGGCAATGTGTGTCCAAGATGGAGCCAGTCTAGACGACTGGACCACTCCCATCCGGAAATTCTTAATCAATGCCGAGCTCCCAGAAGACCGAGCCGAAGCCAGACGAGTCAGGGTCCGAGCTGAAAGGTTCATCATGATTGATGACATCCTCTTCAAACGCTCATACACCTTGGCCGACGGCAAGCCGTACCTCCGCTGTCTCACCAGCGACGAGGCCAGCTACGCGCTGAAAGATCTTCATGAGGGGATCGGTGGATGCCACATGGGGAGCAGGACGCTCGCTCGGAAGGCCCTGAATCAGGGGTACTATTGGCCGACCATGCTCCAGGACTCGCAAGACCTAGTCAAGAGATGCGGCCCGTGCCAAAGGTTCTCTCCTATCAAAAGGCTTCCTCAAGCCAATCTCCGATCCCTAGCTAGTCCTACCCCATTCGCCATGTGGGGCATGGACCTTGTGGGCCCCTTCCCCGTAGCGGTAGGGCAAAAGAAGTTTTTAATAGTCACCATCGACTACTTCACCAAGTGGCTCGAAGCCGAGCCTCTGTCCAGCATCACCGAGCGCCAAGTACAACAGTTCTTTTGGAAGAACATCATTTGCCGGTTCAGAATCCCTCGGGTCCTCGTCACAGACAACGGAACCCAATTCCAAGGTCAGAACTTCCAAACCTTCTGCGCGAACATCGGCATCCAGCAGCGTTTCTCCGCTATTTGCCACCCTCAGTCCAACGGCCAAGTGGAGAACGCGAACAGGCAAATCCTCGACGGCCTCAAAAAGCGCCTCGACAGTTCCCCCAAAGGGCTGTGGGTCGAGGAACTGCCTAGCGTGCTATGGGCACACCGAACCACCAAGAGGATCCCCACGGGAGAGACGCCGTTCACCTTGACCTACGGGACGGAAGCAGTCATCCCCGTCGAGGTTGGCCTGCCTTCTCCCCGTATCATGGCCTTCGACGAAGCTGACAATTCAGCCGGCTTGAGGGCCAACCTGGACCTTGTCGCCGAAGTTAAAGAGAAATCCTCAATCCGAAGAAGCATCTACCAACAACGGATCGAGAAGTTTTACAACAAGAAGGTCCACCCCACAAACATCAAGGCGGGGGACCTCGTGTTACGAAAACTATCCGTCTCTGATCCAACCAAGAAGAGGAAATTGGCTCCCAACTGGGAAGGCCCATACCGTGTAGTCGAGGCTGTACGCCCTGGTACATACCGACTGGCAGACATGGACGGCCGGCTCATCAGCCGACCCTGGAACGCCGAGCACCTAATGAAGTTCCTGGAAGAGCAAACATAGGTCCTAGCTTGGCTAATGTAAATAACATCTTTTGTAAGCTTTCATGTGTAAAGGGCCGCTTCAGCGACCCTCCCTATCTTGTACGAATGAAATCTCTTTTTGTCAAACTCCAAATGCCTCGGCAGCCCCGACCTAACACCGGACAATGGGATCGGCACCCGAGTCCTCACTCCGGTATCGTCCCCAACGTCTCGGTAGGTCCGACCCGGCTCCAGACCAGGGACTCTTACTAAGGCCCCATGTCGATCCCTCACGGATCGACGGAGCCGAACCTCGCCTCCGCCATCATTCACTACACTACTAACCAGAGCAAAGAAGGAAAAGAATTCTTTATTCATACTCTTTTATTTGGTTCTGAGAAAACAAACAAAGACCGTTACAGGACCACTCCACTCATCTCAAACTGGAGGAAGCCGCCATCTTAGGGCCCCTCGGGTCCGACGAAGGGCGGGACCACTCCGACCGAGCGACTAGGAGCCCTCTCCTCGTCATGATGGTCCTTAGGCTCAGCCACGGTCGACACGCCAGCCACGGAGCTCTGGGCATCAACTGGTCGCATACGCTCCAACAGCAGCAGCGCAGAGGGAACCCCCTCCGCTCGCCTACCCACTGAGGAAGATGTCGAGACACCCAGCATCGTCTTGTAATGGTGTATCTCCATCTCCTTCTCCACAATGACATCGCGAAGTAACCTCTCAAAGGGGGGCCTCTGCACCGAGGCACTCGACATGGCATGTCCAAGACCGACACCGCCGAGGTCCCGATCCACCATCGCTCTCCTCAGCCGGCTCGCCTCCTCACTTAAGGCTTCAGACTTATTTCGATAATAGTTAAAGGCCGCATCAGTGTCACGAGCCCCCTTTCGGTAGCGAACCAACGTGGCCTCCAGGGCCTCAACTTTGCTCCGGAGCCACGCCACGTCGGAACGACGGGGGTCCACCTCGGGAAGGGGAGCCGCAACCTACAAGAGAACCAGCCAACTCAAAACACATAAGCAAGGAGGTTCGGAAATATCCGAGGTCAAAACACTTGGCCAGTCAAAAATCTTCTTTTTATAAATGAAAGTACTTCGTACAAAAAATGCGGTGGCCAGTCCGCAGAAGGCAAATACAATCGAGAGAGGGAAAAAGAAAGATAAAGCTATACAACTTGTTTTCCCACCTCAGCATCGGCCGGGTTCACAGGGGGGTCGGCAGCCGGGTCATCAACGGGCCCCCCTCCGTTGGGGGTCTTCGGTGTCCCCTCGATCTCCATGTCATAATCGAAGTTGGACAGGTCGAGGGTCGGGTAGAAGTGCCTCACGTGACTGTGGGCCTTCGCATAACACTCGTCCTGGGCCTTGATCACCATCATCTGACCCGCATTCGTCAGCTCCTCCTTCTCCTTGGCGAACTTCTCCTTCAAGGAGACCACCTTCTTCCCCCACTCCACATCCTTGGCTTCGAGCTCGAGCTTCATCTTCTGCTCCCTCTTGTGTGAGCCCTCGAGCTCGATCCGCATCTCCTTCATCTCCCGCTCGCTCTTATCCGCCCGAGCTCGCTCTTGTGCCAGGGACGCTTCGTAGAGGTTCTTTACGTTAGCCCCCTGCACGCAAGCCTGCGACCGACAAGCGCAGATAAGAAAAAGACTTCCGCAGTAAAATTAACAAGGGGGATAGGGTCGACGAGCTTACCAGCACGGTGGCCTGCGCCAGGCGCGTGAACGCCACCTCCACGGGCTCGCTCTCCATCTCCTTGCGGTCGCGGGGGGTGGCCAACTTTTCCACCACTTCAACGGCCTGGGCCTCCTCGGTCAGACAGTCCCCCATCCGAACCGACCAATCCGGTGCCCACCGTTGCCGCAACATCTCCACCACCGGGTCCTCTTCCTCAACCTCGACCAAGGGACCCTTCCCCTTGTCAAGATTGGATGCCTTCGCTTGGCCCTGGCCCCTCGAAGTAGCCACCCCCTTGCTCGTCTCTGAGCGAGTCCTCTTGGTCCTCGGCTCGAGCTGGGCCTCCGAGATGGCTAGGGACGACTCCCTCGGCCTCTTCGTCGCCTCCCCCTTCTTCTCAGCCTTCTCCTTCTTCAAGGCGAGCCTCTTTGCCTTGATCGATTCAGGATCCATATCTGCAAGAAGATCCAGTAAGGACAAACACAGAGGAACAACAAAGTCAAAAGAAAAGAAACAACTACATACGCAGAACGGCCGGGCTCAGTCCGATGCTCGCCAGATGACCCTCCGTCACCTTCATCCAATTGATACTATGCGACAGACAGAGGCGCTCATCAAACCCCCACTCCTCGGCCGTCAGGTCCCTCGGCCTAGGCATTTTGTAGCTTGGCTTGGAGTGGTTCCATCGAGTGGGAATGTCCCAGGGCTCCTCACTCCGGATCACCAGATATTTTTTCTTCCAATCCTTGATGGAGTCCGGGTGACTGTGGACGACCTTCCCCTTACTCCGGGGCAAAATGTAGTAGACACCCTCAGCCGCCGAGCTGATCATCAACATCGCTCGGAACATATTCAGCCGTAGGGGTACCTTCTGCTCCTCACACATCAGCATGAAGCAGATGATCTGCTTCCAAGAGTTCGGCCCATACTGCATCGGCGCCAAGGATGCCCAGTTCAACACCTCGCGAACAAACTGGTGGACTGGCAGCCTCAGTCCGGAGATGAAGGCGTCCACGGGGAAGATGTAATACCAATCAGGCAGGGGGTCGGTCGGTCGAAGGGTAGAGCTCGGCAACATGAGCTCGTAGCTGGACCCTATGTGGTACGCCAGCTGCAAAGCCTCCAAGTCACCTGCCTCCAGAACGGTCGGAAGTGTGTCCATCTTCACCCTCTTCCGACTCGGCGACGACGGCTGGACCCCAAACAGCTCCTTATCGGAAAGATCGTCGGGGTACCGACGGAACGGCTTAGGTTGTACGGGCGAGCCTGTCATCAAGTTACGATAAACAGGCGCTTGGCTCGAGCCACCGGTCCTCGACCCCTTCTTCTTCGGAACCCTCTTCTTCTTGGCTCGTTCCGGCGAGGGGGTAGATAATCGCCCCAGACCGGTCAGCATGGAACTCGAGCCCACACCCTGACCTCCTGTCTGAGCCCCTTCGGCTTCACCCCCTTTGGGGCCACCCTCCTCTTCGGAAGCCAACCCTAGAATCTGGACTTCGTCTGAACTACCGTCCCCCTCCTCAGATTCGCTACTCTCCACCACAAAAGGCTTCCGAGATCGCAACGGCTTCACATTATACACCGGCACCTCCTCGCCTACCGGCTCCTCCCACGAAATCGAATCGGAAGGCTCCACATTATGTACAGACTCCCCCTCAGGCACGGGCTCCTCCCACGAAGTCGATTTGGAGGCGGGTTTCCCTTCCCCCCTAGACGTCGACGCTGACGAGCCAGACTGAGCCCTGTCCATCTGTGCCTAACCTAAACAGACTTACTAACTAACCTGGGGTCGCTTCGGAAGAACGAGCCTGGTGCAACAAACTGTAGGGGCGAGCGCTGAAGTGTTGGAAGATTTTTTGAAAAAGAAAGAAGCGAGATAGAAGTGGGCGATAGGGGGAGAGGTGGAGACATTTATAGAGGATGAGAACGACTCCTCGATTTCCGCAATTACTGTTCACCGATTGACGTGTAACTGATGCCTGGAAAATCGCGCCACATCCTCGAAACGTGCGCTGTTGACGTCACCCAGTGCCAGGCTGGCAGCCAGACACAGGGGTCGGTTCGGATGAAGTGTTCGACGGAGGAAACATTTTACTTAAGATTTAAGGCGCCGTCCTCAGACAGGCGCCCCGGGCTCCAGAGCTCGGTCGGCTCCACTCTCAACCGCGAACAACTCGGGACTTACAGCCTCGGCAGCCGAAACCCCGAATTGTTCCCGGGTGGGAAAAGAGCCACCATCGCCTGGAGCCCTATCGGAAGACAGATCGGCCAACCTCCAATCGAAAGACGACCCATCTATCCGAGGCTCCTTATCTACCGGTCCGGATTTCGGTCGTTACCCCTCTCGCCCTGAGCTCCCCTAGATCTGGCTACCGTGTCAAGGCCATCAGATCCGAGAGAAGATCAGGGCGGCAGAGTAACCACCTCTCCGACACGACCAGGGTTAAAATTTTGCAAGAAACAGACGTCCGCCGAAGCAGACACCTCTGATGGCCAATGGACCACCCTTGCTGTGATCAAATCTGCTGTGGGGGGAGGGGTACTTATAGCCTCCCCCATAGACCGGCCATTATGGCGTTGGGAAAGCTAATCGACGGAAGCTCATGCGCCATGCATTTATTAGGTGGCGCCATTAATGCCCCTAGGAAATTGGAACATTGCACAGATCCCGGAGCGCCTTCAATGCCCCACAAAGACGGCGGACCACTCCGCTCAAACCTTCTAAGGTACCACGGCTCGCCATCACCCTTGCCGACCCATAATCCCTCGAAAGCTCGAGGTTCGGTCTAGCACCAGGGTTGTCTTCTCAGGAAGGCTCAACGGCTCGCCATCACCCTTGCCGACCCATAATCCCTCGAAAGCTCGAGGTTCGGTCTAGCACCAGGGTAATCTTCTCCGGAAGACTCAACAGCCCGCCATCACCCTTGCCGACCCATAATCCCTCGAAAGCTCGAGATCCGGTCTAGCACCAGGGTTGTCTTCTCAGGAAGGCTCAACGGCTCGCCATCACCCTTGCAGACCCATAATCCCTCGAAAGCTCGAGTTCGGTCTAGCACCAGGGTAATCTTCTCCGGAAGACTCAACGGCTCGCCATCACCCTTGCCGGCCCATAATCCCTCGAAAGCTCGAGGTCCGGTCTAGCACCAGGGTAGTCTTCTCAGGAAGGCTCAACGGCTCGCCATCACCCTCGCCAGCTCGAGGTCCGGTCTAGCACCAGGGTAGTCTTCTCTGGAAGACTCAACGGCACGCCATCACCCTTGCCGACCCATAATCCCTCGAAAACTCGAGGTCCGCTCTAGCACCAGGATAATCTTCTCAGGAAGTTTCAACCGCTCGCCATCACCCTTGCCGGCCCATAAACCCTCGTCGGCTCGAGGTTCGCTCACATAAGGGCAACCCCCTTATGAAGGCCAAGCAATTCGTCGTCACATTTCTACAACCATAAACACTCCTCCACGGCTAGCTCCCGCACCCCCGCAGGAGTGGGGGGCTTATGTGGTAGGGTAAAAATGGCTTGGGGCCCAACCAGGGCCCAGTACAGCTCTCACTCAAAAATGGGAAAAACAACAATCTGGCTCGGCTTCGAGCCACTACAGGGTCGGCGCCGAACCTTAAGTTCACCCCCACAGAACTGGTCTCCTCGTATCCGACGAGCATCGATGGCCCTCGGCCTCCGATCCACGACAGCCCCCCGGGCCGTCCGCCCAGCCTGGTAAAGAATGAAGATGACCTGGCACAACCTAGGCCACCAGATTCTCCCAGGAGCACAGGAGCCCCATGATCCGCCATGTCAGCTCCAAATACCACCAAGGGCTTTGCCACGTCAGCCCTATACCACTCTTGGTACTGCCACGTCAGCCCTAAACCCCCTGGGCCTTCTGCCGCGTCAGGCCCATGGGCTTTCGGGTTCAGACCCGGCCCCCAAGCAGATCCAAACCCGGTTGGAATTTCCTATAAATACCAGACCCTTACCCACCTTTTCAGGTAATGAATCTTTTGCCACCCAAATTTTCCTAGTTATTGCTACTCTCTCACAGAGACTGACTAGATCGTCGGAGGGTCCGCCGCCGGGATAAACCCCGGTGTTTCAGTACCGTCTGTAGGTACTCGAGGTGAGGCGATCCGAGCCGATCCTCAAGCACCGAAGTGAGCCTCCCGCTCGTCGTCCCGTGCCGCACTCTTCCCTCATTACAAATTGAGTCCGAACTCACACCTGGTGCATCCACACTGCGACCAAAAACAAACCGCATCAAATATGAAATCTGATTTGAATTTGGATTAGTTTGGGATTTGATTTGGATTTTATATTTTGTTTAGCTCTTATACCATAAAGATTATGATATGAAGATAGAAATTATGGCATATATCATTCATTGCATCAAGTTGAATTTATACATCTTCTATTCCATGTCTGATTCAGAGGTTGATAATTTAAAATAGGGAGATGAAAGAACTTTGGGTATAGAAAATAGTTTAGAATAGGGAGATAAAAGGTTGAGTGTTTTGATAAAGAATTAGATGAAAAAGAGTTTCTCTTTCTAGGTTTTCTAGAGAGAGAAGCTCCCCAAAAAAGAACCCAAAAAAAGGAAAACTAGATCGAGATCTGAGTTTGGAGGGGGTGGCGGCTAGGGCTTCACCGCCTCCTCCCCGTTCGTCATTCACCCACCTTCTCTATCACCTACTCTCCAACAACGTGCTCCTCACACCGACACTTCGACTTCGGCTTGGGTCGAACATGCGAGGATGGCGAAGGTAGCAATGGGGACCTGGTTCTGTCTCGTCGATGAGGGGCCTGACAGAGGTTTGGTGGTCGATGGGGGTTTTTGTCGATGTTAAATTTTGGTCGACGATGGTTTTGGTCAATCATGTCGCCCCGTTGCTCGAAGACTGAGTTGTTGTGGACGGTGGAGTTGGTCTGCAAGGCGAGGTCGTCGAGTTCGACAGGGCTAGGGTCGGTAGCGACGGTGTCTGGTTCTATTTCGTCGACAGGGGCTTTCAATTTGGTCGACAGGGGTATGGCACTGACTCGTCGACGGGGGGCTTCATTGTGGTCGACGAGGGATTTCATTGTGGTCGACGGTGGTCTGGATCTGACTCGTCAATTGGAAGGTTTCTATTTGGTTGTCGGTGGTCTTGCTCAGGCTCGTCAACGGGGGCTCTCAATGTTGTCGACGGGGTTTGGTGGTCGCGTCGTCGACCTAAAGGTTGAGTCGACGGGGGATTTGGTTGACAAGGCGAGGTTCATCGGGGTCAACGAGGCTAGAGTCATCGGGATTGAAGGCATTTTCTTGTCTAGGCGATGGGGGTGACAGGCTCTGTTGGAGGCCTCGGGGGGGGGGGGGGGGGGGGGTTCAGTATGATGCCTCATTAGTGGGGTCAACGGGCCGAGAAATGTGATGTCGACGGGGTGTGGAGTATGTGACATCGGGGTGCGGCAGTTGAGTTTAGCTTTTGGGTTGGTGTCGAGGATCTTGTCGGAGTTGGCAAGGGGCGGACTATGTCGGGGATGGTCAGCTGTGGTCGGCCATAACGGTCAAATGCAGTGACGAGGGGATTTAGTCGGTAGGGTGGCCAACAATGGAGATCGTGGGGGAGTGAAAGGTGTGTGGACTTCCCTAATATCCATGTGAGTCTATCCCTTAATATCCAAATACAACCAACTTACACTTAGCACAAAAATGTATCCTTGTTGATGCGGAACGACGATAGCCGAGCAAGTTTATGGTTTGAGCTTAACTTTGATCTATTTAGGTCAAAGTGAGGGGTGCCTAGGGGCTCTCTCATGTCAGAGGGCTTGAAGGTGCTTGTGGAGCCGTCAGGGGTGACAACAACCTCCGTTGCAAGGTGGCGGTAATAGTCAACGACGGTCAAGTTAGGGGATGAGAACGAGGTTACAATCTGGATATGGGTATGTCAGATTGGTGGGTATCTGCGGTATCTCTCGTATGGTGCTTGAGGTTGACGTATGGGACACTGCTGGCGGGCGACGACAAGGCGGTTGCGGAGGACGGCGAGGGAAAACATAATACAAGCAAGGAAATGAGATAGAACGAGCTCAAATTGGCACGAGAAATCTGTTGTGGCGGGGTCGGCCGACCAGTAGGATTTTGTTTTGTTATTTTTTTGTTTGTTAGTTGGGGTGTATGAGTTCTAGAACCCAACCTGTTGGGTTTCCTAAACTTCATAAGCCTACTTTTGATTGTATGTTTTGTTAAAAAATTTTTAATGAAATGCGGGAGCTTTCAACCTACCGTTTATTGATTAAAAAAAAAGATTGAGTGTTTTCAGCGTAGAAATTGTTGAGTGTAGGAATTGTGAAGACATTTCTTTATCAATAAGTACTAAATTTTAGCTTGTTGTGTATGCAACTGATCTTTGTTGATCGTTTGGATCTGACTAATTTTGAACAATTCTCAATGTACTCATTAATTTCCCCCTATACAGGATGGGAATATGTACAGCTTGATATAACTTTGCTGACCGAACGAAACAGAACATAACGGGAATCAGTAGAGTAGATTTATGTCACTTTCACAAAAATTAGACGTTGAGGATGATGCTTCGTAGTTGGGTCTTAATTTGAGGAATCACTTTGTATGCAACAAATTCAAATGATCAAGACTCAATACAGATATTTGAGGAATCACTTTGTATGCAACAAGTTCAAATGATCAGACTCGATACATGATTAAATTCGACTCTAAAAGATTTTCTAATTCCTAGGAAGTGGTGAATCACCATGAAATTTAACCTCGATGCCCAACAGATTTACCTATTCCCGATATTAATCAAGTGATGAACTATCATGACATTTGACCTGACCTGAAGATTCAAGCACAGTTGGCTGTATAATCAATCTTTCACACAAGTCGATATGACTCTGTAGCCTCTTCAAGCCCATCATTACTCGTATGAATACTCCCTTTTAAGATAAACCAGAGATAAAAATAATACTAATTATTAAATTGAGAAATAACTAAGTACAATATCTTTTATATACAGGAGTGAACCAAATACAAAACTAGCACAATACCCAATGTGGGACTATAATATCTAACACCCCCTCTCAAACTCACGGTGGGCCAAACAGTGTGAGTTTGTCTACTAAATATTGAAATCTCTAAGCAGTATGAGATTTGGTGGAGAAGTTTGTTATAACCCCCGTTTCCGTAAATACGTATTTTCTGAATATTTTCTGTATTTCGATTATTATTTGTTAAATTCATTTTTGGATCTTCTAATTAAAATCTTTTCTAAACAAAAAAGTTTGTTATTTCAAATAATAGTGTATTTTATCTTCACTTTTCATTTTATAATTGATCGATTATATATTTTTCCGTTTGAATTATTTTAATATAAAGTTGATAAGTCAATCCTTATTTTGTTGTATAATGTCATTATTACTATTATTATTATTATTATCGGTAGTACTATTATTACTACTATCATTATTATTATTCTTAGTATTTTCATTGTTATTATTTTTATTAAGATTGGTTGTTATTGTTATTAGTATTATTAGTATTGTTAATCTTATTATTGATGTTGTTACCGTTATTATTAGTAATTTTATTGTTATGATTCTTATTATCATTATCCTTGTAAAGCCCAATGTCATTACTATTACTATTATTATTATTATTATTATTATTGTTAAAACCCATTGATTTTGACCTATATAGTATTATTTAATTATTTAATTTAAAGCCCAAATTTTAGCCTATCTCCTATTGGATTCTAACCCAAGCCCATTCTCCTGTTGGATCCTAGTCTACCCATTAACCCAATACCCTGGTCCCCATTATCTCATTATTTAATCCCGTAACCCCAATTCACCATATCTCTCCACTATCCCTATAATCTCTCCCACTAATTTCTAATCTCATTAATTAACCCAATTAAATCCCCTTAACCACCCACTCTCTCTCTCTCTCTCACCCCTATAAACAGCCAAACCAATCCCAATCCCAACCCCAACCCCTCATCTTCACCATTACTGTACCAACCTAACCCAACTCTTCACCTACTGTTCAACCCCTAACCTCCCGCCTAAACCTCGTCATCCTCGTCTCGCTTTCCCTGGCTCGACCGCAGCCCCTCGAGCATCCTGCCAGAGACCATCGATGACCTCCTTTCCTCCTCCATCATCATCCTCTGTTGAGTTACCCTCATCGCAACGCATCACCTCAGTCGCCACTGCATCCCCTGTGCGCTCCAGCCTCGCCAACCCTACTGCTCCATCGACCTGCACCCAACCTCACAGTCGTCCACTTCTGGCAACCCTGCCTGCCACCACACCGCAACCAGTCCATCGTCGCCCTCCTCCTTTCCGAGATGCCATCACTCCTCATCTGCAATCATCAAAGCCACCGCCCCTTCCTCTGTTTCGCTCCCAAAATAGAGCACCACCGTCGACTCCACCATCGCCCCTCCGACTGCACCTCTGTCCCCCCGTCTCCCCATCGACCGCCATTGCCGCTGCAGCCGTCGACCACCCTTTTATTCCTCCACCATTGTCGAAGTCTGCCACCTCCTCAGTCGCTCGAACCCATCATCCTCATCGACAGCTCCCTTGCCTCCCTCACAACCCCCGTCGCTACACCGCACTCCCTGTCCTCCTCCTTGACTGCACCCAGCACCACCCCGAGCTCCACCAGCCCCTGCCTCTGGCTGTCGCTGCACCCGAGCACCGAGTCTCTTCTGTGTTGATCAACAAGTGCCCTTGATCAAGCTTACCCGTCCGATCCTCCTCTTGATCATCACGATCATCATCATCATCAGGCCAATCGATCTTGGCTGTCTGATCTGCATTGATCATCAGCATCTTGATCTTGATCTTCGATCTTGACCGTTGGATCTCCCTTGATCATCACGATCGTGAACATCATCTTCGATCTCAGTCGTCTGATCGACGATCGTGATCATCACATCATCACCTTGATCTTGATCTTCGATCTCAGTCGTCCGATCATCCAATCTTGATCCCCATCAAGATCTGTGCCCAATCATGATCATCGTGATCGTTTGCTCTTCGCCGTGTCGCTAGGATTCCAATTCCATTATTCTTCGCATATTCGGATTAATCTAACGTCGTTCTAAAGGCAAGTGATCTCACCCTTGAATTGTATTGTATCGTATTCGAAATTATGTATTGAATTCCATAAGTAGATCTATATTGATTATCGTATATCGTCTATTGTTATCTATCGTTGGGATACTACAGATTTATACGAGCGAATCCAAGTAGTAGTCTTGACTTCATACCGTCGTTTGCCTCCGATTTATAGAGATCTTGCATGCATTTATATAGTTAATTAATGAACATATAAATAGGGATTGTTATTGTAATTCATTTCATGACATTACACAACTATTATAGATGGTATGCTAGTGTTGGTTATTATATGATTGATGTTGGTGTATTGGTTGATTGTGATTAGTAATATTATGGACATTATACATCTTAATACCATGTTCACATAGATGTAACTTACTGTAATTTATATTGTCAACCCCCAACTAATTGTTCATAACATCTTAATTATTTTATTCATAAAAAATATATTGAGACCCTAAAATTTACTGTCAACCTGAACATTGTCATGTTGTTTCAACCTAGATAATGCCATCAAAATCAATAAATTCCTGAATATGAAATGTAGTCTCAAGTGTCTAATTTCCAGAAAATCCAGAATTTTTGAATTCCGACTTATATTGCATGAGTTATGACCATTTTACTGCAGCTGCATTTTATTTTCAGATTTATGCATATACCATGTTAACCTTATTAAATAGATTAACTAATAATTAAATATTACCACGATAATTTTCATATTGATAGTCAACATGCTTAGGGTAATGAAAATTATTTTTTCTAATTTTTAAAATGAATATTTACTGCTTTTACAACTGAAACTAGTTAACATTAATAACTAGCCAGAACCTGTAACCTGTACAGAACACTATAATTCACCTAGCTACTGTTATCGTATTTTGAACTTTTAATATGCGTTGGAACTGGGCAGGAGTCTAGTTTCTAGAACTTCTGACGAGTCCACTTTTTCTATTCTGTAGCAATGGAAATTTTGCTTTTGGTGCAGCAACCAACCGCTGTCCAGAATTGGATTTCCATGTTTGATAATATAATTTTGGATCTATAATGTTGTATTTGGTGCCTTTAATTGTATGGAGTACATTGCATGATCTTAGAGTTGTGTTGTCATCATTCTAGTGTTCCTTATTAATCATCTTATCGTTTTCCCATTGATATTTCTGTCCCTAATGTTCCCTATTAGTATTGCATGTTAATTAAATAAAGAATGTTAATCAAGCCGGGATTAAGGGTTGACTAGAGTAGTTGATAATATAGTGACTGTACTCGAAAATGTGGGTCGCGTTCCCAAAATATCGTTATCGTCATTGTGCAAGAAATTACGTCAATGGCCAGTGTTATCGTTATTGTGCAAGAAATTTCTGCAATAGCCAGTGTTATCGTTACTGTACAAGAAATTGCTGCAATAGCCAGTGTTATCGTTATTGTGCAAGAAATTGTTGCAATATCCAGTGTTATATCGTGCCGAGTACATGACCTATAGAATCTACCACCTTAATTAGTCTAAACGAAATTGATTGTATGCATCGAACCTGTAGTTATGGGATGCAATAGTACGTGCATTAGTTAGGATTAAAATGAATAATAGACTTAAGATTTTCATCACATCGTCATTGCATATTGTCATCATTATTGAACAGTGTTATCGTTATTGTTTATCGTTATTGTTATCGTTTATTGTCATCATTATCAATCATCGTAATTGCACATTGCATTGTTACCATTTTGCCATTGTTCATTGCCATCGACTCTATTATTTATTGAATTCACTGTTATACCGTAAATGCCATTGTTTCTCTGTTTCTCTACTTGCTGTCCACAACTTGCTCTAAGGACATGTTTTTCTCTCTCTTAGATTAATAGCTTACAGGTAATCAAGGAGAATTACCTAATTGACTAGGAGAACAAAATGGTGAAAGAATTGAATTTGCATCGCTGCCTAAATAATTATTGTTTTGTTTTGAAGATTTAAATAAATTGAACATTGTTATTTCTTGTACTGTGGGCTTTTGACCCGAATATTGTTATTGTTGATTCCAGATGTTGGATTGTTATTATGTTGGTTATTTTATGTTTAAATTCTAAGTATTGTTATTCATGTGATTACTCCTTAATGCATGCGTGGTTGTATTACTTCCTGTTTATATTATTGAGTTGAATCGATAACAGTTGATGGATGACGTAAGTCATTCGTTGGGCCATGCCACGTGCTTGCATTCCGTATTTTTCAGAAGCGGAGCGTGAGCTGTGATGAGGTAATAAAATGAAGTGAAATGGTCCCTGCTTCAAAGCGCTCACGAACATAATGACAATCAATCTCTATATGCTTTGTTCGCTCATGGAAGACCGGGTTGCTTGCAATGTGTAGTGCACTCTGGTTATCACAATAAAGAGGAGTAGCTCCTGAAAGAGTGATACCCATATTTGATAACAGCCAACGAACATGAACAATCTCTCTAGTAGTAGCTGCCATTGCTTTGTATTCAGCTTCGGTCAAAGAACATGCAACAACTGCCTATTTCTTATTTTGCCATGAGATCAGCGAATCACCAAGAAATAGACAGAAACCTGTGGTAGACCGTCTGGTAGTAGGATCACCTGCCCAATCTGAATCAGAATATGCACTCAGCTCTAATTTGGACGTAGTAGGCATGAATAATGAGCGAGTAATAGTGCCCCAAAGATATCTGAGAATCCGAAGAAGAGCACCGTAGCGAACAGATATAGGAGCGGAAACAAACTGGCTGACAACACTGACTGCGTGAGTAATATCGAGTCTGGTCATGCATGAGTATCCAACAATCTGTATGTATCTAGTGGGATCAAGAAAGTGCTCACCATCAGTGGGACGAAGCTTCACATGAAGCTCTAAGGGTGTATCGGCTGATCGACTGTCAGAGAGGCATGCAACGGAGATAGTATATGATGTGTATTTCTGTTGAGAAATGAGTATCCCCCGAGATCCATGAGCAATCTCTAGACCTAGAAAATAATGTAGTCTACCAAGATCTTTTATATGAAACTGCTGGTGAAGGTATTTCTGGGTGGATGTAATGCCTGCGGAGTCATCCCCAGTAATGATCATATCATCAATATATAGTAGTAGAAGTACCCTCCCTTGCGGTGATGACCGCATAAACATAGAATGGTCCTGACAACTCTGACTAAAACTAGCCTTGGTGATGACAAGGCGAAAACACTCAAACCAGGCTCGAGGGGCCTGCTTCAAACCATATATAGCCCGATGCAGCCGACAAACATGACAAGAAGGAGTAGGGAGGCCAGGAGGAGAATCCATATAAACAACCTTAGATAAGGTACCATGAAGAAAAGCATTCTTCACGTCCATCTGGTATAACAGCCACTAACGGATGGCTGCAACAGCAAGAAGAGTGCGAACAGTAGTCATCTGTGCAACGGGAGCAAATGTCTCATCATAATCAATGTCATGCTCCTGACTAAACCCTCGGGCTACTAGACGAGGCTTGTGCCGCTCAATAGATCCATCAGGTTGATATTTGACCTTGAAGATCCAGTTGCAGCTAATAGGCTGAACGCCCTCTGGCAGAGGAATGACATCCTAAATGCCAGTCTGATCAAATACACTGGATTCCTCTGCAATAACTTTCCTCCACTCGGGATATTGAATTGCATCCTGATAGGTTCTGGGCTCACATGTAGAATGCATAGCAGTGAGATATGCATGAAACTGTGGTGAGTAGAAAGCTAGGGTGGCAAAACCAAATTGGTCAGAAGGACCAATGGCATCAGGTGTATATTGTGCCGGAGGAATACCACAAGTGTAACGTGTAGACTGACGAAGCGGTGGAGGACTGACAGGGTGTGGGGGTGAGGACGGTAGAGTTGGAGTATGTGTCGATGAGGAAGTAGGTGGGGTAGGTGCTGGCAGCTGTGGGGATGCAGATGGTGTTTCAGTAGGGAGAACAATAGGTGTAAGTACTGCAGGAGATGTGAATGGAGCCAGAGGAGTGGGATCAAAAGGAATGTGGGAAGATGAAGTCGGGGAGCTAGCAACAACTGGTGAATCGAGAAATCTAGCATCCTCGGGGGGAGTCAGGTAGTAAAGAGAGTCTTCCACAAAGGATACATGTCGAGAAATGCTGTCACACCCCGCTTTCCAAAAATACAGAATGCAAGCACGTGACACGGCCCAGCGAATGACTTGCGTCATTCATAGGCTGTCATCGATTCAACTCAACAATATAAAATAGGAAGTAAAACAACCGCATATGCAATAAAGAAGTAATCACATAAATAACAATACTTGAATTTAAGCATAAAATAACCAACATAATATAAATCCAATATCTGGAATCAACAATGACATTATTTGGGTCAAAAGCCCACAAATACAACAATGTTCAAAGATTAAAGTTCAAAGAAGAGAAACAATAATTATTCAACGGCACAGCAACACAAGTCTTTCACTATTGTTGTTCTCCAAGTCCATCAGGCAAATCTTCCTGATTACCTGTAAGCTGTTCATCTAAAAGAGAAGAAAAATGTGTCCTTAGAGCAAGTCGTGGACAGCAAGTAGAGAAACAGAGAATAATGACAATAACGGCATAACGATGAATACAATGGACGATAAAATCAATAGTATTGAATAATGACAAGGCGATAATAGTACAATGTGCAATAATGTTGATTTATAACGATAACAATAAACAGTAGAATGACGGTGAATAATAACGATAATACTGTTCAATAAAGATGACAATATGCAATGACAATACGATGAAGTCTTAAGTCTATTATTCATTTTTAATCATAACTAATTCACATACTACTGCATCCCATACTACATGTTCCATGCATACAATCAATTTCGTTTAGACTAAGGTGGTAGATTCTATAGGTCATGTACTCGCACGATAACAATAGCAATTTTTTGCACAGTAATGATGACAATAGTCGGCACGATAGATCCTAAAACAATACAAGATGAATTGGGATACTGCACTCAGTAATTCAACAATAAATCGATAGCAGTAGACGACACAATATTTTGGGAACAATCCCACAATTCCGTGTACAGTCACTATATTATCCACTACCCTGGTTAACCCTTAACCCCGGCTTGATTAACATTCTTTATTCAATTAACATACGATAATGTGATTAATAACGGATACTAGAAAGATGACAAAAAAACCCTAAGATCATGCAGTGTACTTTATACAATTAAATACACCAAATTCAACATTATAGATTCAATTATATATTATTAAATATAGAAACCCAATTCTGGACAGTAGTAGGTTGTTGTACCAAAATCAGAATTTTCGTTGCTACAGAATAGCAATTGTGGATCCGTCAGAAGGTCTAGAAACTAGACTCCTGCCCGATTCCAACGCATATGAATAAGGTACATAAAAGTTGTGGCAACATGTGTCAAAACAGCAAACTACACAGGATTTGTGTTCAGTCAGAACTTGTAAAATTGTGTTTATACATATAAAACTGGACTGAAACAACATTAATTAATTCCATGAAAATTAGGGAATGTTCTCTAGTGTGTCTAGTATCAGCATGCAAAATTTAAAGTCATTATCTTACAGGTAGCATGGTTAAATTAATTGTAAATCAGAGTGTGGCAGCAGTTTTTAGAATCTGGAATTGTACGACACTGCAGCAGTAAATCTACGATATCTCACAAACCGTAACTCAGAATTCAATTCTGTCCAAGGAGTAGTAAACTAGACATATGGGGCTACATTTCATATTCAGGAAGTTATTGATTTTGATGACATTATCTAGGTCGAAACAGCATGGTAATGTTCAGGTTGGGAGTAAATTTCAGGGTTTCAATATATTTTTCATCCATAAAAAGATTAGAATGTTATGAACGATGATTTAGGGGGTTAGCAATCATAAATCACAGCAAGCTATACCTATGTGAACATGGTATTAAGATGCACAATGTCCATAATCTTACTAATCACAAACAACTAACACACTAACATCAATCATATAAGCCATCAATACTAGTATGCAATCTACAATTATTGTGAGATGTCATGATATGAAATACAACAATAATCCATATTTCTATATTCAATAACTAACTATATGTATGCACGTAAGATCTATATATATTGGAGACAAAGATGGCACGAAGTCAAGACTACTACTTAGATTCGCTCGTATAAATCCATAGTATCCTAACGATAGATAACAATAAGCAATATACGATAATCAATTTGGATCTACTTGTGGGATTCAATAAACAATCTCGAATATGATACAATAACTATCCGAGTAGAAATGACTTGCCTTTAGGACGACGTTAAATTAGTCTGAATATGCGAAGAATAACAGGATCGGAATCCTGGCGACATGGCGACAAGCAAACGATCATGATGACCACGATTAGGAACGGATCTTGATGGGGATCAAGATCGGATGATCGGACGTTTGAGATCGAAGATCAAGATCAAGATCAAGATGATGATCACGATCGCAATGATCAAAAGAGATCCGACGGTCGAAATCAAGATCATGATGATGATGATGATGATGATGATGATGATGATGTGATCAACAGCCGAGATCAAAGGATCAAGATGATGATCATCAAGATCATGATGATCAACGATCGGACGGTCGAGATTGTTTGATCCCAAAACAGCAACTGGCCACACAGAACAGCGGATCCCCAACCTCTTCCAAAACAGCAAAACACCAAAATAAAAACCTAACTCTTCCCTTCCTCTTAACCGCGACAGAGAGAGAAAGAGAGTCGGCAGGAAAGGGACGGCAACCATGACTTTGGCTTGTAGCATTGCGGCGATGTCGGGAGGATGACAACACTGAGGTGCAGCACTGCTGCTGGCGCTGTTGACTACTGTTACTGCCAAAGAAGGCACAAGCACAGGAAATCGTCGACCAGGGGTGGTCACGACAAGGGAGCTCTGGCTTTCGTCGGCGAGGGGGAGAGCAACACAGAGGCGGGGGCTGCTGGTGGCGATGTTGTCGAGGTCTGGCTATCGGCATGAAAGGCGGCAGGAAGGAAGGTGAACGGGGTGCAGGGTCAGTTGCGGTGCAGCGTTGCCGCTGGCCTCAAAAAGAGGTGGAGACCAAGGGGGCATGACTACTGGCTGAGGTGCAATCGCTGGCTGCTGCACGGGGGTCACCAGAGTCATCGAGGCAGTGCAGGGGTAAGGGATAGGGACAAGAGGAGGAGACAACTGAGAGGTGATGGGTAATGGTGACGGGGAAACTCAGAGGAAGGAGAAGGAGTTATACAGTGAGAGAGAGGGGGGGGGGTGAGATGACAGCTAGGGTTGAGTATAGCGTTAGGGTAAATAGTATAGGTTAGGTTATATATATTGGGTTAATTGGTATGGGTTGTTGGGTAATGAGTTTGTATCCAATAAGAGATAGGATTATAGGGTGTTGGGTTTAAAATCCAATAGGGAAACAATTAGGATAACCAATAAAATATAATCTATAATAAAATGTACTTTGCATTACAATATAGAATTTAATTGAATACTACAAATACAATTAAGAATATAAATAGATTTTTACTTTATCAATCAAGGGTAGTAATAATAATAACAATAATAACAATAATCATAATAATAAAAATAAAATAAGAATAAAAGTAATAATAATAATACTGATAACAATAATAATAATAACAACATAAATAGGGTTTGTATTACAATATGACAAATAAAATTATTGATTAAAAATAAACTTTAATAGGAGGTTCGACAATACATTTTAACAAAAGAATTTGAAAACGGGAAAATAATTTACAAAAATTTAAAATATCAAAAATACACAGAAAATACGGAATTAGGAAAACAGGGGTTACAAATGCGGACACGACCCGCCGATGGATCAAAACAACGATAACCTTTGTGTTCGGGACTAAGACCTAGGTGAACACAATTAACAGCACGAGCAGAGAGCTTCGTGCGCTCAGTAACAGGGAGAAGGACGTAACAGGTGCACCCAATGGTACGGAGCATACTGTAGTCGGGAGGTGAGTGATAAAGAGCCTCATAAGGCATCGTACCAGCTAGGACAGACGGGGGAGTAATGTTAATGAGACTAACAGAGGTCATGACAGCTTCAGCCCAGAAAGTACAAGGGGCGGAAGAGGAGAGTAGAAGTGCGCGAGCCGTCTCAAGGATGTGACGATGCTTGCGTTCAGCTACACTATTCTGCTCATGTGTGTGAGGGTATGATTGCTGAAAAAGGGTGCTGTGAGACTGAAGGATCAATCTCATAGTGGTGGAAGTGTACTCACGAGCATCGTCCGATCGGAAATTCTTAATGCGCATACCGAACTGAGTGTGAATCATAGTCGTAAAGATCCGATAAATATCAGGTATCTCAGATCGCTGACGCATAAGAAAAATCCATGTATGTCTAGTGAAGTCATCGATGAAGGCAACATAATAGAGATAGCCTTTCCACGAAGGTACAGGAGAGGGTTCCCATATGTCAGAATGAACAAGTTGAAAAGGATGGGTGGTTTGAGAAGTGCTTTTGTGACTAAAGGATAGTGCGATATGTTTGGTCAAATGACAATCCTGACAATCAGATAAATATTTAAAAGTAAGAGAACCAAGGACACCACTACAAGCTAAAGTCTGGAGACAAGATGCACTAATATGACCTAAATGTCTGTGCCACAGATCAACATCAGAGGAAATGATACCGGCGAAACTAGAATTAGAGTGATGTGCACGAAGAAAATCTAGATGATATAGACGACTCTGGCGAGTAGCATGCCCAAACTCCTCACCGGTGCATGAATAAGTAATAGAATAACCGAAAGAGTCAAAGGTAACAACAAGACCACTATCGCACAACACACTAATAGAAATAAGGTTTATGGATAAATGAGGAGTATAGAACATATGGTAATGTGAGAGTGGAAGAGCTAATTTCTCCTGAGTGTGTAACGAGAAGTGGTGAGCCATCAGCTATGTGTAGAGATGGAGAGTGAGAGGGAAGTACAGTGCAGGTGGTGAACAGTGTCTGATTACTAGTGAGATGGTGTGATGCACCAGAATCTAAAATCCAGAACGAATTCATACTGGGAGTGGCAGAGAATGTAAGTGTAAAGGAGCCAGCATTGATAGACTGACCCATGAGCTGTAGTTCCAGCTGAGTAAGGCGTTGTTGAAGATTAGCCCAATCAGTAGGAGACAGCAAGACTGAAGTGACGGGCATGGCTGAGGATGTAAAGGAAGAAGTACTGCGAGGAGGAATAAGACTAGTGCTGCTGTGACTGAGAGTACTATGACGAGGGAGATGTTGTTGGTGTCTGGATCGAGGTAGGGGTAGTACGGTGCTACCAATATCGGAAGTAGAGGTGGGGTAGGGTGAGGATTGATGTTAGGAGAAGGTAGGAGCCCGGAGGTTGACTGAAGGTGGCACTGCTGCTGTTTGAATCTGGAGGAGGAACGAGAAGCGGTTGCATCGGGGAAGTCAGTAGAGGCGAAAATATGTGGAAGAGACTGAGATTCCATCAAGTAGTAGTACCTGTAAAAAAAATAATTTTTTTCATTTTTTTTGATTTTTTTGATTTTTTTGATTTTTTTGATTTTTTTTTAATTTTTTTTTAATTTTTCATTTTTTTTAAAACAACGGGTTGGGAGCGGGGGGGGGGCAGTAGTTGTTTGGGTTTCGGGTTATGGGTATTAGAAGGGAAAGAGAGATTTTTTTTACGGTTTTCAGAGATTGGGGGGGTGGGGGTGGGGGAGGGGGGAAGTGGCGAAGGGACGGGGTTCAGGGCATAGTCGATGCATTCAGCATTTGAGTAAAGGTTGATGAGGCAGGAAAAGAGATGGGCGTCTGGGTTTATGCCAGTTCTGATGATGTGTGCATGGATGGATTTGTCATTGATAAGGGAGTGATTGGATGTGGAGGATTAGAGGATGAGATAGTGTGTTTTGAGGTTAGGTTTGGTGTAACGAATTGGGGAGGGAGGGAGGGGGAAGAGGGAGGTAAGCCGTTTGGTGGGTTTTGGGAGAGGTAAGATGTTCGGGGATCAGATGATAGGGAGAGAGAGGTAGAGGATGAACAGTAGTGGTGGAAGTTGAGGGCGACAGCAACGGTGGTAGAAGTTGTCGACGATGACGACGATATTTTTGATGTCGACCATGACGACGATGGATTTTTTTTTTTTTTTTGGGAATTCTAGGTTTTTGGGAAGAACAAAAATGTGTATAACTTGGCTTTGATACCATGTTAAGATAAATCAGAGAGATAAAAACAATACTGATTATTGAATTGAGAAATAACTGAGTACAATATCTCTTATATATAGGAGTGAACCAAATACAAAACTAGCACAATACCCAATGTGGGACTCTAATATCTAACACTCCCCTCCTTAACATGGACCTTGCCCTCAACGTTCAGATCTAGAAATGCTTTGCTAATGGCAGCAACATTCTCCAAGTCTGCCTCCTCTGCAGGCAAATTATCCCATCTGATTAACAGCTCCGACACTAAACCCTGACAACCTTTAATCCACCGATGACCTAAAACCAAGGAAAGAGGTGTTTGATAGCTACAGAGAGAGTTTTTTCAGAGATGTGATCGTGAGGAACAGTCTAGAGGTGTCCTGTAGGTGGGGCTAGTACTATTCGCGTGAAACCCAATTAATGATGATTAGAGTATTGTCTTGCTGGAGACAAGACATGTTCTAGACTTGAAGTAAAATCTTATCTCGATGGAAAGGCTAGACAAAGAGAGTTTGTCAACTACATGTGGTAGTGGGGAGTGGTGTATAGTTGCAGGTTCAATGGTGATGACAAAAGAGAAGCGTGAGAGAACGTTGTATTTGCTTAGAGAGGTGAGAGGCATTTTTGCTGTAGTTGACTCTCAGCAGGAATCGAGTAGTAGGTTGTGTAGGGTGAAACCGAGTTTTTTCAGTTGTGGTGCAGATTCAAAGGAGGTTGCATATTTAGTGAGAGCTGCTGACCATGCGAGGGATCCTAGAGAGTAAGACGTTACTGCGGTGAGGGTTATTTGTGATATGGCAGAAGAAGCTTCAAATCGCTCTTGTGAGGTAGAGAACACTTATATCGATATGATGGATGATCCCCCATTTTCGTTTATACGGATTTGTATTCTTCTTTTCTTGTATTCTGTATTTAAATTTTTTCCATATAAATTTTCTACTCTTTTGAAGCCCAATTTCACATTCTTTTTATTCATATTTATTCTAATTTGTGAAGCCCAAATATAAAAGCCCAAGTTTACAATCCAAACACATATCTATTGGAACCCAACCTGTTAACTCATTATCCTACCCTACCCAAATTTAACCACCCGTATACAAATCCCCTTACATTCCCCCCATTCTTCACCTCCTGTAACTCCATAACCCCCCACTCTCATAAGTACCCATTATTGTATTATATTCATTATTTTATATTATATTCTATTTAAAACCCCCTCTCCTGTTCTCTCTCTCCCGTCTCTCTCTCTCCCCCACTCTATCTCTCCCCCCTCTGTTCTCAAACAAAATAGAGAACCCCTTACCCCTAAGCTCCGCTCATCTTCCTCGTCGAATGACCTTGACCCCTCGTCTCCCTCTGGCTCCATCTCCACCACCATTGCCGCCGTTGTAGCCTCGAAGCCCCATCGCTCCACTCCTGCTTAACCTCCTGCCTCTTCCCCATCGAGCTCCCCTCAACGCCATTGCCGCTCCTCCTCATCTTCTTCATCCTTCTTCTTCGAGTGCAACCACTCGAATTCGACGTCGCTCCGCCCTCTGATTGCTGCCACCCCAGAACACCCCTTTCGTCTTCCTCCATCGAAGAACTCCGAGAACCCCGAAGCTCTGCCTTCACCGTCGAGCCCCATCGTCCTCGTCGTTGTGCTTTGGCACAGTTGAGCCTCCGTCAACCCGTCGTCCCGAACTCCATCGCAGATCCCCTAGCTCCTCCTCCTCCTCATCCAGAGCCCATGCATCCCCTTGCCATCGCCTCCTCTGTTTCGTTGAAGATCTCACATCGCATTGGAGTCTCGCCATTGCGTCGCTTCCCGACCGCAGAGACGTCGTCGCCGTTGCCCTGCCGTAGTGCAGCGCCGTCGCGCCGCCAGTCGTCGCTGAGTTTTTCCTGCCCCTTCACTCTCTCTGTCGAAAGGAAGGAGTGTGAGTGGTTGTTGGTGCTGTTTGGTGTTTTGTGTGGTGGGATCCTGACCCGGTGTGTTGGTGTTCTGCCTTGGATCCGGTGTGGAGAAGGGTTTTGATTGGTCCCATTGGTGTTTGGTGTTCTGAATTTGGGGATTGGATTATATTGGTGTTTGCTATTTGGAGAAGGAGTTGTCTTGCTGTATTGGCTTTTGTTGTGTTGCTGTCTCTTTGTGCACGTATCTCTGTGCACGTATCTTGCACGTGCTTCGTTGCCCAGGATTATGATCTCGTTATTCTTGTATTCGGTATTATCTTTGTCGGTTATCAGGCAAGTATCCCCTTTTACAAATCGTTTGTTCTCGTACAAGCTTTCTTTGAAAAATACCGCAGGTATATTCTTCGACTCTAATTTGTATTCTTCGGTCGAATTTAAATCTGCTGCTATACATAATCCGTTGATCCCGTATTCCTACATGATCATATGCATTACATGAACATGATTAATACACACATATGTACTCTTAGGATTATACATGATTATGTGCATGATTGTTTTACCCGTGATAGTAGTTTAAATATGATATCTTGTTATTGCTGATTAAAATTAATAAAAGTATCAAGCCGGGATATAAGGGTAAAGGTCATAGTAGTGGACAATATAGGTAAGTGTGCTCAGAAGGGGGTCCGTATTTTCCATGATTACAAGTTATATGGAACTAAGTGCCACGTCAGGGGTTGACAGGGGCTACCTCTAGAATCTACGGGGACCACCTCTAGAATCCTTTACATGATTACAAGTTATATGGAACTAAGTGTCACGTCAGGGATTGACGGGGGCCACCTCTAGAATCCATTACATGATTACAAGTTATATGGAACTAAGTGTCATGTGAAACTAAGTGCCACATCAGGGGTTGACGGGGGCCACCTCTAGAATCTACGGGGCCATCTCTAGAATCCATTACATGATTACATGACATGATATGATTCCCGTTTACCTAATGCCTGAGTACATGACCCTATAAAATCTACAACTAAGTCTTAACGTTCACTTGATTGTGTGTATCAAACATGTGGTATGAGAAGCATGATTGTTGCACTAGCTAGGTTAATAAAAGATATGAGATTAACACGTGCACTTGCATGATTCAATTACATGTTACATGTTCTTGTTGACTTGTTTACTTGTTTACATGCCACTTGTTTCATGATGTCTTATTCATGATCCTGTTTACATATTGAATTTCTCTTATTACATGTTTCTTGACTCTATGATATTTTTCCTGCTTCTTGTTTCATTTTTGTACTTGTCCCCTTAGCTTGTACCACTTGCGGCCCGTGACTTGCATTAACAGGTATCTTCTTGTTCTTCTTTTTGTAATAATTTACTTGCAGGTCCGGATGGAGAGTTACCTGAAGGTGTTGCTGATCAAGTGTTTTAGTCATGTTAATTATCATGTTATCTCTAGTTCATATTTTATTCATGCTACTCTTTATTGTATTCCGGGCGTGTTAACCCGTAACTATGTTTTTTATTTCCAACTGTTGGTTATGCTATGGACTATGTCATATACTTTTGTTATCCTATTGTGATTTTACATGCCTGCGTGGTTTTGTTGTTATCTTGTTATTGAGTTACCTGTACAGCTTATGAATGGTGTATTCGCATCATTCGCTGGGCCTTAGTCACATGCTCGTATTCCCGTATTTTGGGAAGCGGGGCGTGACAATGATGTTGATGAATGTAACTGAAATGAGGCTGTAGGAGTAGAGCAGTCTGCGGATTTTATGGAGGTGTCATCCATGGAGACTTCTAGTGCAGAGAGTGCATTGAGAGGTTTTGAACTATGTCTGGTGTTAATGGAGATTCTGCGAATTGGGAAGTCTTGTAACACGGAATCCGACACAGAAAGTTGTTTCTTTGCCATATGCGATTAGTAGGGCACATCCTTCATGAGCCTATAAGGGATGTTGGTGCACTCCATGTGGTGGAGTGGTGGAGCTGCTCTTCATGAGAGATGAATACTTGGGTCTTTCATAGTTATGGGAGACTATCAGAGATACTGTAAGGTAAATATGCAGTAACTTTGAAGTGTTGTGTATTTGGTCCATTCGGGAGATTGTTAGGATTGTGGTCTCAAATACACGTAGACATGAGTTGAAGTTGGAGAAGAAGAAGAGAAGACACGAAGTAGTAAGGAAAAGGCAGCAACGCGACAAGAGAAGAAAGGCAGTTGAAGGAGTTGCGGTCGACTGACTGAATGTGCGGTCGACCTACTGGGGATGCTGACATTCTAGAGAGTGGGACAGTCGACTGTGCAGTCGACCGTCCAGTCCCCAGGTCTTGGCGAGACTCATTGCTATCGACCATAACGGGGTGTGGTCGACCGCGTGCATTGTTGTATGTTATTTGGGATGACGGGTTTTGGGTTCAATAAGCCGTATTTGTGTTTATCTTTTAGGGTTACCTGATGGCTATATAAGTGGTTGTAGACTCTGAATTGGTGAATCATATCATTGTATAACTTCAAGGGAGGTGAATGCCGAGTGTTTCAAACATGAGAGAGAGAGAGAGAGGTTGAGAGTTGTGATCTTTTTGTAATCTTTGTATTTCTTGGGGAATAATAAGTATTGATTATCTCTGTATATTATTGAATTCTTGTGATATCTTGCGATTATTATGGTGGCTTTTTCTTGGTGCATCTAGTTCTGGGGTGTTTCTGTTTCTTATAGCATGTGTTCCACTATTAGCAGTACAAATGATTTCAGATTCTCTACAAAAAAATTCTCAAGTACTGCTCTGTAAGCATCTATTTACCACTTATATTTGTCCATGAGACTGAGGGTGATAAGAGGCACTCATCTGTGCCTTGCAATTTGAACAATTCCCTCCAAAAATTGCTCACAAATATTGGATTTGTATGAAACTATGGACTTGGGGAGACCATGGAGTTTCAGTATATTAGATGCAATTTTCTTAGCTACTTTGATTGCTGAGAACTGAGAAAGTAATGGAAAGAAATGTCCATATTTGATAACCTATCTAAACTACCATTATAGCAATCTTACCCTGACAAGTAGGCAAATCAATTATGAAATCCATAGAAATCTCCAAGATTTGATTAGGTACTGGTAGTGGCTGTAACATTTTCCAGGTTTGTATGTCTCATATTTAGTCTGTTGACACACTCGAAACTACTGCACAAAATCTTGTTCATGTTTGTGCATGTTTTCCCAGTAAAAAGAGGTGTTCAATCTAGCTATTGCCTTAGCTATTCCAGCATGCCCACCCATAGGACTAGAATTAAATTCTTGCAACACCCAGTCAATAATGACTCAGGCACCAGAATTCTCCCCTTGTACAAAATGATCCCTTCTCTATTCAGTATCTGGTATGGCTGCAGTGTGCAACTTGACCCTCAAATCTCTATAATTTAGGGTTTGCTTCAGTCTCTTAATTTTATCCAATAACAAAATCTTAGGTTGAAATTCAAAAGTAAATACAATTTTCTTTGAATGAGATATTCTTGATGATCCATCAGCAGCTGAATTTTTTTACCTAGCTTGTACACATTCTTAAAGGTGCATCCGGCAAATTTCTAAATCCAGTTTTGTTGCTCTGGAGTTTGCACATTGGTTTACCATATTATGCAGACTTTGGTGGTCAGTACAAATCAGAAACTCCTTTTCCAAAAGCTATCACCTCCACTTCTTCATATGTTGAAGCAATCTGCATTCTTGGTGACATTTTCTTACTGAAATAAGCCAAAGGATGTTGATTTTGTTGGAATACAGCACCTATTCCCACCCCAGATGCATCGGTCTCAACAATAATGGTCTTTGAAAAGTCAGGTAGAACAAGAACTAGAGGATTTTGCATAGCTTCTTTTAATTGCTGAAAAGCTATATCAGCTATATCACTCTAGCTGAAATTCTCTTTTTTAAGAGATCACTTAAAGGTGCAACCAATTGCTTCACATTCTTTGGTAGGCCACTCACAAATAGCTTGCAGCTTTGATGTATCAGCCCTAATTCCCTTATCAGATACAATTAATGTGTCCCAAGTATTCTTTGGACTTTTTTGCCAAAGTCACACTTTGACATCTTCACATAGAAAAAGTTCTGCTCTAAAATTCTCAAGACCACTCTCAACTGATCCAAATGCTGCCTCCAAACTCTACTGTAAACCAAGATACCGTCAAAAAAACCCTAGCACAAATCTCCTCATGTAGGGTTTGAAAGTACATAGCATTCATTGGTGCCTGAAATGTTGATGGTGCATGTTTTAGACCAAATGGCACGACCAAGAATTTATAATGATCATCATCTATCCTAAATTAACTTTTCCCTATTTCTGAAGCTCCAAACCCTGATTTGATGATATCCAGCCCTCAAATGAAGTTTAGAGAAGTATCTGGCATCAAAGAGTTCATCAGTTACTGGAATAGCAAAATTATCTTTGATTGTAATGGCATTAAAGTTATGTAGTCACCCAAAATTTCCAAGGACCATCTTTATTCTTAACTAATAGCACTCAGGGCCAGCCCCCCAATGGCCGCATCGGGCTCCCGATTTTTCTGCAATTTTAGGCGTCCCAAATTTGTTTTTCCTTGTATTTATATATATGTATTTTGCACGTAATATTTTTTTGGGCCCCAAATTTTATTTTATGGGCTTCTGTTTTTAAGATTAGTACTTGGGCCAGCTTATTTTAGTTAGGCTTGAGTTTCTATGGAGACTTTTTTTCCTCAAATCTCTAAATCCTTATTAATTCTTTCACATATATATATATACCGGTTTTTAAAAATTTTAGCAAAAAAAAAATTTCAAAATTTTTTAAAAAATAAATTTTGTACGGGAACCCATTTCGAAAAGTTCGCTTCGGCCCGTAAACTCAGGCCCGGCCCTGATAGTTCTCATGGACCAATATATATTTCCCTTCATATAATGCATTCTGCATGACTGTGGCAAGATATCTCTTTTATTTTCACATTTACAACCCCATCACGAGGAAGTGAAGCTCAAGGATGGATATCCAACAGCCATCTATATTCTATTCATCTTTCACTAGTATTATACACGTGCTGTCCACGTGGAGAATTTTTTTTAGGAAAACATGAAAAGGGTAAAAAAAAAAAAAATCTACCAGCACGTCCGTTGCACGGGTTGGCAGATGGACAAATTACACTAAGGCCTTCTCCCATTATTATAGTATAGTATTAAATTTGCGTTGCACGGGTTGGGATATGAACAAATTACACTAAGGCCTTCTCCCATTATGTAGTAGAGATATGCCATGTTATTTAGCGATGTGCATGTGCATTACTTGTTTGCTTATACTATCAAAATTATACAGTTAAATAATCAACAATAAAAGGAAGTAGTTCATTTTTTTCTTAAGAACGTGTTTCATTTCTTAATATTCTTTCTCTCTCTCCTTTTTAACCTGTCTACAACTTTATAAATGCAGGCCTGTCATTCCTTCACAAGTACCATGACCAACACAATAAAAAGTGCCAAGATCATTGCTAAGGGCCAAATCTAGAGCTGGTATCGGGTCCTATCGGATCGGATCGGATCGGATCGGATCGGATCCTCCACTATCCGGATCCAGACCCAGAACCTTACGGATCCAAAAATTGATTCCGGACCCAAACTTGCAAGAACTGGATCCGGATCCGGATCCGGATCCGGATCCGGGTCCTAGTTAAAAAAAATTACCCGTCGGGTCCGGTAGTAGAGAATAAATATTTGTACTCAAGTATTTTTGCACCCGATACCTTACGATTCTAACAATTTTTGTACTTAAGTACATGAATTAATATTATATTTACACATCTATCTTCAACAATTACTTTTATATGTACTAGTAATTTTCACGTACGATGCACGTTTTGATAAAAAATTGGAGTTGAACGAGCGATACATATAAGTCGGTAGTAATAAGCACTTGTGATTAATGCCTTGAACTTTAAAAAAATTGGAGTTGAACGGGCACTACACGCATTTTTTTAAATTTTTTGAAGGAAAAAACCTTAAATTGTACATACAGTGATGTGTTACGAAATAGATTTGGAGTTACACGTGCGACGTACGTATTTACTTTGTGACAAAAAAGTTTTAAAAATTATTTGTTTGGTGAAGGAAAAAACTTTGATTTACACGCGTGGTGCACGTGTTCATAAATAGAGTTAGAGTTACACGTGCAACGTATGTGTTTCATTTGTGACAAAAAATAATTAAAAATTGTTTGTTTGGTTACAACTCAAAGTGACAAAGTGACAAACTCTCTCATTAATAGTAGTAGATATTCCTATAACCCTATTATTCAAATTCTATATGTTTAGGGGTATTTTTTAACGGGTCCGGGTCCTAGTCCTGGTCGGTTCTATTTTGAGCGGACCCGGACTCAGACCCGAAAGTGCACGGGTCTTATTTTAGGATCAGGACCCGGACCTGTATAGATCGGGTCGGTTCCGGTCCAATGCCGGGTCTGGGTTTCGGGGTAAATGTGACAGTACTAGCCAAATCCCAAGGAACATTGCGGAGTTTGATTTTTTACCAAAATGACCCTTTTTTGAAAGTATTTACCAAACTAACCCACTTTTGAAACTATTTACCAAACTGACCTACATGCTCTAGTTCAAATAAACTCGTTATCTCAAATAGCCAGTACAGCTGTGCTAATTTTTCCGGAAAATTTTGAACATGCAATTTCTACCTGAAATGTATAGCGAGTGTAGTTGTACTTAATTTTTTAAAGAAATTTTAAACATGCAATTTCTACCTGAAATGTATATAACTACAGTCGCTATCTCAGATAGCGAGTCTAGTTCAAGTAACCTCGCTATCTCAGATATAGAGTATAGTTGTACCCATTTTTAAGATAAATTTTAAATTTGCAATTTCTACTTGAAATGTATAAACCTACATAGGGCTGCAAACGAACCGAGCTATTCGCGAGCTACTCGGCTCGAGCTCGGTCAAAGCTCAGTCAAAGCTCGGCTCGAGCCGAGCTCGATATGTAAACGAGCCGAGCTCGAGCTTGAAGGTACATGAGTTTTAGGCAGAAGCTTGTGAGTATTCGGCTCGAACTCGGTCAAAGCTTGATCAAAGCTCGGTCAAAGCTCGGCTCGTGTCGAGCCGAGCTCGAGCCTGAAAGTGAGCTCGATACATAAACGAGCCGAGCTTGAGCCTCAAGGTATTCGGCTTGACTCGTCTCATTTGTAGTTACCTACTGTCGCTATCCGAGATAGATAGTTCAATTGAACTAGACTCGTTATCTGAGATAGCGAGTGTAGTTGTATATATTTCATGTTCAAAATTTCTTTAAAAAATTGAGTATACTACAACTCGCTATCTCATATAGCGAGTGTGTTGTATATATTTCAGATTGAAATGATTTTCCTATCCAAATCTTTTTTTCTTCCAAACAAAACGGACGAGAAATGATATCCCGTCTGCGAACTTTTCTTTCCAACTGTTAGAAAAATATTCTATGGCATTTGGCCTATAGAATTATTATGCATACATATTAGGATTTAATTAAGATTTAAGATTTAATTAGAATTAAATTAAGATTTATGATTAAATTAAGATTCATAATTTTATCTCGGACGGTATTTGATGTCTCGTCCATGATTTTTTTTTTTATTTAAAAATTTAAAAATATAACTGGACGGGATTTGATCTCCCGTCCGATGCTTTTTAAATTTTTAATTTTTTTAAAAAAGAGAGACGAAAAATCTTCTCCCGTCCGTCACTTTTTTAAAATCAAAACACATATTTTGGGTTCAAACGACTACATCTATAACCCAAAGCCAAATATCCAAATTTTAACTCCAAACAATCGACTACAGATGCTCTAAGCTATTAGTGGCAAAATGTTTCATTCAACATGAATACAATACATCAGTTCAAATTTAAAGAAACAAAGAGAGATTACATCAACAAACAAAGAAGAAAGGCCACTACTTCAGGATTGGGGGTAATGCCCACTATTCATCTTCCTCCTCTTTCTTCCTCCTTTCTTGATCCAAGTTTAGAAAGCTTTTTTGGATTCTCAACAATTCCTCTTTCTGAACCTACTCCTCAACCTAATCCACCATGCTCTCCGAACTCGAATTGAGTGGGTGCAGGCCCAATGAGAGGGCCCACCATCCCCTTCAACCCACCGAGTCAGAAACACCTTTGCCTGCTGTCCCTCCACCCCCTCATCACCCGTCTCCACCTCAGCCAACCCCAACTTCTGCTCCCATCACTCCCCCCCCCCCCAAACAGCTTCCCCACACCCCCTTCAACTGAAAAGCCCCCCTCCCCCCGAAGGGGGAAGCCCAGAGGCTCAGACAAGCACACTCCCCAGTGCGTGCACACCGTAGTGCGCATCAACAACAAGAGAGGAGTGGCTATAATCATCATCGCCAAGAAAAAAAGGGCTATACAAGGGACGGACCCATAGAGGGGGTCCTCCTACTGGCCATCACGGGCGTAAGAACCCCCCCCCCCCCCCCCCACACACACACACAGTCCAGCGTCACCCCCACAGAGAGGGACACAACCAGAGGTATTACGACTACGACCATCGTCGCCAGTACCAACCTCAAATCCAAAACAAGTTTCATTACCAACAAAAGAGGACAGAACCATACATCAAAACTGCAGAGTCTACCCACCACCACAAATATCAAAGACCACACCAAAAACCTCTACAAACCCCCACAACTTCTGACCATCACCTCAACCACCTCGCTCCTCTAACACCTCAGAGGGACCCTAACCCTGCACTTAAATCCTGCGTCGAGCGGGCCCATGATGGGGAGCCGCAAGACGGGATTACAGAGGAGGTTGACTCTCTCGAAGGTAGGGAACAATGGGTTCAAGTTATCAACAAAACAAACAAGAGACAGAGCAATTCCCCCACCCCCCAACTCGAACACAAAAAGATACAAAGGAAAGGGAAACGGAAGCCTGTACCTTGCTTCAACTGCGGTGAATTGGGCCATTATAGGAAGGATTGCACAAAAGAAGTACGATGTCTCAACTGTATGAAATGGGGTCACCTTTCGTATGTGTGTACAAATGTGGTAGAGACTAACGATGACGACGAACGCCCGGTGAGCAGAGGAAGGTCTCCCGATAACCCAACCTTTATTCTGCTAGCAAAGAGCCTAGACACAATCAAGAACGAAGAGAAATGGCTCCGTCAATGGTGTGCAGTTGCCAGAGTAAGGTCAGGGAGCCCATCGGAGACGCACCTCCTCCAAGCTCTTAACTCAAGGTGGCCAATGAGGACCCATAGAGACTCGATAGCGAAGAAAATGTGTCACTTACAATTCCTCGTGTCCTTCCCGTCGTCGAAGAAGGTGGTCGAAGTCACTGGCATGGGAACAGTGGACTTTGGCCATTTCAGATTGGAATTTTCTGCATGGTCACCTAGTTTCGGAGCGGAGCTACCACAAGGTGACAAGTACAGGATTTGGATCCACAACGTGCCACTTCACTTTTGGAAGAGGGAGGCCCTCCAAGATATTGTCGCCGACTTCGGCTCCATCGAAGAGATCGACGAGAAGACAGTTTGCTGCTCGGAGATCGTGTCAGCGAGGATACTCATAAAGAGTGCTGACATCGCCTTGATGCCCCGGTTTGCTAAGGTGTTTTCCTTCGAGGAGTCGTACCTGATCTGGTTCATGCTCGACAAGAAAGCGGAGCCAGAGACAGAGCTTTCGGCCATCACTGCCCCCACTCCTTCATCTGCACTCAGAGACAACTGTTCATACAAGCAGGTGGTTTCACCTCAGTGGGATCTGACCGTAGATGGGGCTCACGAAGTGGAACAGATGCACTAGGAGCTCATCAGAGCGGCGAGAGGGAAGGAGCATAGCCATGAACACACGGCAGAGGGATCAGAACTAGGGAGAGTTTCTCCAATCAATGGTGGTCGAGACCGAGGCTTGACCATCAGATCCAACGGTCCAGATGGAAGGAAAACAGTGGATCTGTCGTCACGACCAGATTTGGGTACCATCCACAAACCAGATCCCCCTCTTCGAAAGGAGGGTCAGAAGAAAGCTCAAAATGGAGGTCAACCTCTCGAAGTTGGTGGAGAGGCACAAAGGAAAGAGCTAGGCTGTACAAGAGCTACAAATGGCAAAAACATCTTGAAAGATGACATGCAAAACGACATGCAAGGTCGAACTCCAACAGGGCAAAAGCTGGTAGCTTTGGCTACCACTTTGGGGAAGAAGACAAACGTGGACGGGGTATAGACAGAGATTCCGACCCAAAAGAGCAAATCGCAAGACGGGGGGGGGGGGGGGGGGGGGGGGGGAGGCACAGGAAAAGGGGAAAGCTAAACTCGGTAATGAAAGGAAAGGGAAAAGCTGGGGTAAAAGCAACGAAGAGGGCACTGCTTTGGGTCAAGAGACTGCCATTTTGGGAAAGACGACGAGCAACTTTACAGAAAGGGAAAAAGCTTGAAGTGGAAATTTACAGAAGGGGGAAGAACTCAGAGAATAGCAACGAAGAGGCTAATGAAGAGCCTCTGCCTTCGTTTTTATCGCTTCTCTCTACGCCCAATTCCTCGAGCGCAACGCCCAATGCGCAGAAGGCACAACGTGGCGAAGGAGTCAGAAAGGGGGATCTGCTGAAGCTTAACCACAAGATAGCTTATCGTGGGGGAGAGCGTTTAAATGGGGGCTCTTTAACAATGAGTTTTTAAATGGGCCCAAAGAGGGGTCCAAAATAGGGGAACCACAACTAATTGTATCCAAAGAGGGGGCCTTATGCACAAGCCCAATTAATTGTATCCCCGTCTCACCTCTTGGGCTAGACGAGGAAGATCGAGAAGATAGACTGGACCTTGAAGATGACTATGTTTATTCAGAAGAAAAGTCGATTGACTCTGAGGGACTGACTGAAGAGCTTACGGGTATCTCACCGGAATTTGTACCCTCCACATTCCCTCCATCGCAAACAATGGCTCCATACTGGACTCAAGGTGGTACAGGATTCAGAGTTCAGAAAGTCGCTAAGAGGGCTATTGAGGAGTCCTTAGACGACTACCTAGAGATTGCTGCAGCCGCTAAGTCGGCTAGGACAAGCGACGGAGGTACACGTTCTTTCCTAACTTCTATTTTTAATTTCATGACTGATACTAAGATTTTTAATCTAGTCGAAACCTGTGGTCTTGCGGTTACCAATACTGATAGGAACGCTTTCCTCCTTAACATAATTAGAGGATAGGAGACCGATAGGGTTAACCTTAACTCGACTTCCAATGCGAGTCACGATCCCTTACCTAACCGTAATTGATGGAGGCTCTATTCTGGAACGTTAGAGGCCTCGGTAGGTGAGGCAAGCGAGAAATGGTTAAGGAGGTCATTGCCAAATCAAATGCTAACATTGTGGGTCTTCAGGAGACCAAACTTACTCACATGTCTAGACTTAGTAGGGTGGGGAAAAATCGAATCTCTGAATGGTGAATGTCCCCATTTGTTGGGGCATCTTGGGGTATCGCTCTTGGTTTTAACCCCGATATTTTTTATTGTCTTGACGAACTCTACGGGCAATTTTCTTTGTCGTTCTTGCTTCAACGTAAAGCCGACCTATGAACTTAATCAATTACGGTGGTCTATGGTCCGCATACTTCTGTTGCTATGATGGTTTTTTGGACAGAATTAAGAGCGATTCAAACACGCTGGCCACACCCTTGGGTGGTAGGGGCGATTTTAACATCACTAGATTTGCCTCAGAACACAGAGGCAGAGGATCCAGTGACTCTGATCAGGAAGCATTTAATGAGGTTATCACGGACATGGAACTGGTTGACATTCTCATCTCTGATTGGCTTTTCACTTGGTCAAACATGCAATCATCGCCCATTCTAGCGAAACTTGATAGGATTTCGGTCTCCACTGACTAGGAGACCAAATTCCTGTTGTCTGCGGCTAAATCACTTCCTAAACCCACCTCGGACCATGTACCTATACTCCTATCCTCAGGGGAAGTTCAACCCAGGAAATCACCAAAGTTTAGATTCGAGAAGGCATGGTTAGAAATCTAAGGCTTCCACCACATGGTCTACGAGAGTTGATCTGGCCCCACTACGGGGATTGAAGCTATCGCCATATGGTGTGAAAAATCAGACGACTTTGGCGCAATCTCAAGAAATGGAATCGGACCAGATTTGCGCTGATTTGGAGGGCAAAAGACTCCCTTCTTGAAGAAATTGAAGAACTGGAGAAGACTAAGGAAACTAGAGATCTGCTATAGGAAGAGCGGAACAGGTTGCTCCAGTCCAGACAGGAAATTGACCAACTCTATAGGCTAGAGAAAATCAAATGACAGCAGCGGTCCAGAATTTTGTGGCTCAAAGAGGGAGATGCAAACGTGGCATTCTTTCATCGAGTAGCTAGTGCCCGACGTAGAACTAGCCTCATACACTCGATCTATTCAGAAGCTGGAATGATCCAAGGCAACAAGGATATCAGAATGGCATTCCAGTCCCATTTCAAACTACTCTTTGGACACAAAGCTGACTTGATAGTCCCTCTCTATCACGATTTCTAGCAGGACTCGGCGGGCAACTCCGGACTTATGCTGCAATCCCTCTAAGCTCCCTTCTGTGAGAAGAAAGTCTGGGAGGCAGTCCAACAACTTGGCACAGACAAAGCCCCAGGGCCTGATGGTTTCCCGATGATCTTCTATCAGACATTCTGGGAGGAAATCAAAGGCGATTTGATGAGGATGTTCACTGATTTCTACAACCATAAGCTCAAACTAGGGAGACTTAATTTTGCGGAGGTTGTGCTGATTCCTAAGAAAGAAGACTCCCGGCGAGTGGGAGATTACCGCCCTACTAGTCTTCTTAACTGCTCTGTCAAGATCATCACCAAGACTCTCGCTAATAGACTGGGAAAGATGATGGATGGTCTCATTAGCTACGAGCAGACGGGGTTCATTCAAGGACGATGTATTCAGGACAGTATGACTACGGCTGAAGAAACTATCCATCAATGCCACACTTCGAATACTAAGAGCTATATCCTGAAACTGGATTTTGAGAAAGCTTATGAATCTGTCGAATGGGACTGCCTCCTAGAAGCGCTTGCCGTAAGAGGCTTTGGGATTAGATGGATCAGATGGATCCACACTTGGCTTACCACCAGCAGAACTGCAATTTTGATAAATGGGGTGTCGGGGCACCAATTTTGGTGCAAACGGGGCCTCAGACAAGGGGATCCACTCTCACCACTTCTCTTCACCATTGTGGGAGACGTATTTCAGTCCATGATGGCTAATTGCAGTAGAGCACGGTGGATCGTACCGGTGGCCAAGGGAGTAAACCGAAAAGGTTGCTCAATCCTCCAATACGCTGATGATACTCTCCTATTTGGTAATGGCAATCTCGGGAAAACAACCGCCTTCAAAGGTATATTATATAGTTTTGAAGCTTGGTCTGGACTCAGGGTAAACTTCCACAAAAGTGCACTCATTCCCATTGTCCTGACAACGGAGGAGGTACTAGAACATGCCACAATTCTCAATTGTGCCATAGAGAGCTTTCCCATTCAGTACCTGGGATTGCCACTAAGACCCGGAAAACTCAAAAAGGCTGACTGGCTACCCATTATTGACCGGGTTGAAAACCGTCTAGCAGGCTGGAAAGGTAAAGCCCTATCATTGGGAGGAAGAGTCATGCTTATTAATGCTGTCCTATCAAATCTTCCAACCTATTATTTGTCCTTCTTTGAAATGCCACGATGGATAATTCAGAGAATTGACCGGACCCGAAAACGGTTTTTATGGAAAGGGGCAGACCCGGATCGGGCCGGCTACCACCTAATCAGATGGGAGAAGGCTTGCATGAAAAAGATACATGGAAGACTAGGTATAATTGATCTTCGGGATATGAATCTTGCTCTATTGGGTAAATGGTGGTGGAAGGTTTTTCATCCTAATGGAGAAGGGTGATAAGATTTTCTTCAGGGATATCTGCATGGGAATGGAACGAGAAATTTGGGCTTCAGGGTAGGCCCACGTGTCTCCTGATTTTGGAAAGGCATCGCTAAAGCATATGAACCCTTCATTAGATGTGTTCAATCAGCTATCGGTAATGGCAGACTCATCAGATTTTGGTGGGATAAGTGGTGTGGTGATCATACACTTAGAGCCATGTTCCTCGAATTATATGATCAAGCGTCACAACCACACTGCACGGTGGCCGCAGCCTGGAAAAGAGGCACCTGGAAACCATCCTTTAAACAATCACTAGATCTGGGCTCCTAGACTAGACTCATAGAACTCCAGACCTACATCACCAATGCTGGTATTAGCTGCTCTCAAGGTCCAGATAGAAAATCTTGGGGACTGGAAAAGAATGGTACGTTCACCGTTCGCTCCCTGTATAACCGCATTCAATTTAGGGGATGTGCCCCAAAGTGGGCATGCGTCGTCTGGAGGACGAAAGCCCCTCTGAAAATCAAAGTTTTCTTATGGCTGGTGCTGAATGGTGCGATTTTGACTAGAGAAAATCTCGCTAAACGCCAACTGAATGTGGACTCTCGTTGCGGGTTCTGCCACGCTACCCTAGAAACTAGAGACCACCTCTTCCTACAGTGTCCTAGGAGCAAAGCGGTACTTGTTGAGGTACTCAGCACCCTGGGGACGATTCAATACCCTAGTGTGTACGAGGACCTATAGGTAGGGTCCAAATTTGCTTCAGAGAGAAGAACTATGAGAGAAGCGTGATACATAGCTATTGCCGCAACGACCTGAGTGCTTTGGCTAGACAGGAATAATTTTTATTTCCGCACAACTTGTAATAATATTTCTGATAACTTGACTCACATTATGCATTTTATTTCATTTTGGACTAATGTGGCAGCAGCAGGTCCCCCAGGAGGAGGATATCGAGCGTATTCCAGGTTGAGGACTTTGATAATGAGGAAGTCGAAATCGGTCCGACGATCGATTGATAACCAGCGTAGCAGTTACTGTTTATAGACACCTACCACCCCAGGGTTTGTTTGGGGGGAGGGGGGGGGGGGGGGGGGGGGTATTTTGTTTTGTTTAGTCGCTTGTATGTTGCGGACTTTCTGGCACTCTTTTGTCCCACCCCCCATGTTTGGGGTGGAGGTTGTGTACTTTCGTTTTATTTGTAGGACATTGTAATTGGCTCAGTACTCTGAATTTATTTTATTAACCACTTATTAATGAAACATGGTGGCTATACTCCACATTTTCTTCAACAAAAAAAAAACATGAATATAATACAATTCTATCTATTGACAATTCACATATGATCTCATACTCCAATATATATGGTTTTCTACAGCAGATTTATTACGGTATTTATGTGTTAATGTAGTTGTGAAGAAAATTATGCCTTTTATAAATTTTTAAAATTTACTCTTAGTTATTATCTAGTACCTCCTGTTGATGAGTATCTATCTCTCTTTGTTGCTTAATTAGTCCAGAGGCTTTTCCATTCTCCATTGCTATAACTGTGGGTCTACTGGACATTAATTTATACTTCAGAAGTGAAATTTTGTTACTTACGAAAAGTTGGCAGTGAAAATATTTTCGGTATGCACGAATCGCACGATGATATTGCCCCACGCTGCCACGCATAATGATTAGGAAACACGTACTACGTACGCTATGTATGTGGTTCCTATTCATCCGATGAAAAACGCCAAAATGGAACGCATAATGAATGCTAAACACGTACTACGTACGCTATGTATGTGGTTCCTATTCATCCGATGAAAAACGCCAAAACGGAACTGGGCGGGTAAGATTCTAACTTTAACAAGCCGATCATTGCATGATAAAAAGGCAACAAATTAAGTTAATGAAATTCTGAAAAATAGTGGGGACATATGTGTGTTGTATAATTATCGCGTCAGACCAATAATGTTTGGATTTTCTTCCATATATTATGTTTTTCTGAGAAATGTTAAATATTTGTTTAGAATTTTAAAACCTGTTTTTAGTTTTTTAAAATTTAACATCTAAAAATCGTATTCGTATAACAGGACTGTATTGGATTGGAATTTGAAAAGAAAGTGTTTTCGAAAAATCGTTTCTAAATTTTTTTGAAAAATTCTCATTTCAAAACCCGTTTTTAGAAAACTTCAAAAAATAGTTATATAAAAAAAAATCTCCTTTTCTTCCTCTTTCCCAAAAAAAACGTTATGTTCCCTTTCTTCTCATTTTCAAAAAATTGTTTTCTAGAAACAGTTATACAAACAAACCCTTGTTGTTTAAAATCTCAAAAAACTCATTTATAATTTTTTTTTATAAAAAACCTAAGTTTAAAATGTGTTTTCTAAACAACGAACCAAACGCAGCCTTTGATCCGTAGTTATTGTTTTAAACTTTCAATTTGATTAGTCTGAATTAATAACTAATTAAAAGTTGGGAGCATGCTTTGAGATGATGCTTAACGATCTAAAATAGCTTACAAGGAGTTTTTTTTGTGCTCAAAATTGTTATCCAGCAGTATATGCAATTATTGTCTGATTATTTTGTTTATAGAACGGGTCCTACATATGAAGCTGATCTTATTGTTACTATGTATGCTCGAAGCAGGCTTATACATGTAATACACCAATGTTGTTTTTCTTCATAGACATATATTAAGAATTATACTCCAGAATTCTTTCTCTTTTATGTTAATGTAACGATAATCAATTTTATGCTTTATCTATTATTCAAGATTTTTTTTTAATTTTAAACCATGTCTTTTTTCGATACTATATTACAGAAAGATAATAGTTGTCAAACTAATTGTGCTCGAAGACTCAACAACTAAACTCTCCGTCCCCATCAGGTAACAGCGATGTTCTTTATACTAAACTCGCTGTTGGAAACGGTGAGATTCCTTAAAATTTCACAGAGAATGAAACTCTATGTTGGACTTACTAAATTTTTCAAAAAAACCTTTATAGAATAGCTCAATGTTGGGAACAACGAGTCTTATTTGAAAATTTTAAACTAAACTCACCGTTCCCAACAACGAGTCTAGTATAAACCCTCTCGTCGTTGGGAACAGCTAGTCTTGTCGGAAAAATTTGAACTAAATTCACTATTGGGAACGACGAGTTTCTCAACAACAAAAAATTACATTTGTCATGTCCTAACAGCGAACACGAAATAACTAAACTTACCGTTAGAAAATGCGAGTGTAATTGTTGAGTCTCCTACTAGTGCAATTAGTTTGACAACTGTAATATTTTTGTAAATAATTTCTTAAAAAGCCTAGTTTAAAAAAAAATCAGAAAACAACACCTAAATCCTTTTTTTTGCTAAAATATTAATTTTCATTTATTTTAAAAATAAATTAATACTATTAAATTTTAAATGATTGCAGGTCAAGCCATGTACACGTGGCAGGCCTATATCGACGTTAGGAAAAAAATCTCTGACACATGGGTACCATCACTTGTATAAATTAAATGAATACTCTTAGAAATTACTGAGTTTTTTTTTTATGGAAACGGATAGAGTCTCTCGACTCCAGCCACATCAAAGCACATATATTAATATTGAAATAATGTACAGGGCAATGTTTTACAAGAGGTAAAACCCGAAAAGAACTCATAATTACAAACAATCAGAATTGCCCAGTAGAGAACACACGAAGATCAGGCCTAGAGGAAGAGCAACGGGAAGCGGATTGAAGGCAACCAAACCCTGCTGACACCGCTTGAATCCCACAGCGAACCCAATCCGAGATGCGCAATCAGACTAACAGCAGATGTGGAGTCCATTCCCGCAAGTGAAAGAAGGACACATACGCGGTAAAATTGACCAAGGGAGAGAGTGCTCGAATTAGTCGTCGGGGTGGACTGAAGCTCATTCAGAAACCCCTGATCATAGGCGTCAAGCACCCGCAACCAGCATACAAGCTAAACAAAACTAAGAGTAACAACCACTAACAAACCACAATAGCCAGGGGCAAGAATCAACAACCACCAAAATATCCATACTCAGAAGAACAACCCAAACAAGCACAGGTAAGCAAACCAGAACATAATAGGGGAAAAGCTATTAGATTAGCTAAAAAGAGATATAATTAGATTCGCCTAGTAAGCCGCAGATCATGGCAACAAGCGAACCATAACGTGATACATACACAGAGAAAGTATGACTACCAAAAAACCAGGCATCCGGGGATCAGTCATAAGCTCTTTAAGCACATCAGAAAAGGGACATCAAAAACTAAAACAAAACCAAAAGTAGCAAAGGGGAGGGGAGAGAAAGAGCTACAACCACCCAGTCAAAACACTGTACCACAAAAGAAAGGAAGTGATGCTATAACACAGCAAAATACTTCATAGTCAGGAATACCACCAGACGAGCATCAAACCTGTAAGAGAAAGTGAAATGAGAAACTGGTCCATACAGAAAGATAAAGTAAGAACTAAGCAGTTAATCAGAAAAGCAAATTAAAGATTTAAAGCTTGCAGATTACTGAGACAAAGAAAAGAATCTTTCAATTTTTGGCGATCCAAGGGAGCCTGCCATTATAAGAAGGGCTAGCACTCCAGAGATCGAATAAAAACAAGAACCCATCAATAATAGCCATGGGAGAGGAGCAACGGTGCTTAAACAAACGTTGGTTTCTTTCTTTCCAAATAATCCATATGATAATATGTATAGATAAATTCCAAGCATTATTGAACAAAGCATCCGAAGGTTTAAGGGACCACACATCGGCCAAAGTGGGGGGGGGGGGGGGGGGGGGGTGGATCTCGTAGACCACGCTAGAGCCCAAATCCTCCATAAAGGTAGAATGGTATGGCAGAGAACAGAAAGATGATTAGGATCCTCAGAGTGATGAGCACAAAGGGAGCAAAGTTGACCCCAAGCTAAATTCCTTCTATTGAGGACATCAACAGTGAGCAGTTTACCTTGGCTAGCAAGCCATGAGTTAATCTTCACTTTAAGGGGAGCGGCAGTTTCCCAAATACGGTTCGAAACCGGGGATCGGGAACCCTTGGAGTTAATGAAATTGTAGAAAGATTTAACCGTGAATGCGCCCGAGTCATTCCATCGCCAAGCTATACCCTCTCTAGCTTTCCATTCGTAGTTATTGATGAAGGAGATGAGATCATTGAAAATCTCAACAAGGTGGGGAGATAAATCAATAGCAAAGGGAATGCACCAATGATGCAAGCCGTCAATGAGGGTGAAGGACTCTGCCACCGTAGCAGAGGGGTCAGAGGCCAGATGAAATAAAGAGGGAAAACGAGAAGAGAGTTTGATGTTACCGATCCAAAGATCGGTCCAGAATTTCGCCCTAGACCCATCAGCACAGATGCGATAGATGCTACAGTGAAACGCTGCAGCAGCTTTCCAGAAAGGAGAAGCTCGACGATACACAGTTGAGGAGAAATCCTACCAACGGTAATTACCATGGTCATAATCTTTGATGCACTGAATCCAAGGTAAGTTGTCACGGGCATGGAGGTTCCACAGCCATTTACCTAGGAGGGTGATGTTGTGATCTCTGAGATCCAGCACACCAAGTCCCCCTTCCGATTTGGAAGAGCAAACCATTTTCCACTGACAAAGGTGGGAACCAGGTTTAAAAGAAGGAGATCCAGACCAGAAAAAATTGCTTCTGATTTGATCTAGCCTTTTGATAACCCAAGAGGGAATGAAAAAGAAGGACATAAAATAAAGAGGCATAGCAGATAAAACCGAGTTAACGAGAATGAGTCTCCCACCCCGGAAAAGAAGTTTCCCAGACCACGCATTGAGTCTGGATTCCACTTTATCAATAAGCAGAAACCAATCCGCTCTATGCAAATTACCCCATCTAAGAGGAATGCCAAGATAGGTGATTGGGAAGGACGCTGCGGGGCAGTTAAAAAAATTAGAGATCTCGGCCTGACGATTGGGTGAGCCCCCCAACCATAGGACCGAGGATTTATGGAAGTTGATCGACAGCCCCGAGATGGATTCAAAGCAGTAAAGAAGAAGTTTGAGATTTCTAAGAGAATGGGCATTCGGTTTAATGAAAATAATAGTGTCATCTGTATATTGTAAATTAAGAACTCCCTCAAAGCGTGGGGAACGACCGAGACCCTCGATCATTTGGGAATTTCTAGCGTGCCTAAGTAATCTGCTAAAAACATCAGCTACTAGAGCGAAGAGTAGGGAAGAGAGAGGGTCTCCTTGACGAAGGCCACATTTAATTTTGAACTTGTGACCCTCGGAACCGTTAATAAATAACGAGGAAGTGCCGGAGAACAAGCTCGATATAACCCAAGAAATCCACTTGGGACCGAAACCACGGAATGCGAGAATGTCAAGGAGAAAATCCCAACTGACATTGTCATATGCTTTTTGAAAATCAAGTTTAAGAAGGATGCCTTCCATTTGAGACCTATGGCAATGAGAGATGATTTCCTGCGTAGAAGCGACACTATCAAGGATGAAACGGTCCTTGATAAAGCCTGATTGCGCAGAGTCTATCAAGGGGGAAATGGTCTCGCTAAGTCTTGAGAAAAGCATTTTCATAACTATTTTGAAAGTGGTATTGATCAGACTAATAGGCCTGAAGTTAGGCACTAAGTGTGCTCCCATAAGCTTGGGGATAAGCACAATATGAGCGTAATTGATACGATCAAAAGAGAAATTACCGGAATGGAGGTCTTGGAACATCTTAAATAAGTCATCCTTAAGCAATTCCCAAAATTTTTGGAAGAAGAAGGCAGGGAACCCATCGGGTCCCGGGGCTGAATCGCTTTTAAGAGCAAAAACTGCTACTTTAATTTCTTCCATAGAAAAGGGGGCCTCGAGAGATGAAAGGTCGAAGGATTGATTACCATAAAGCTGGAACCAATCCAGCTCAACTGAGCGGGATTTGGACCGGCCAATAAGGTTCTTATAAAATGAATGAAATTCCCGATGAATATCCTCGTCACTAGTAAGTTCCTCTCCCTGAGCCGAGATGGAGGAGATACGGTTGCAACGTTGCCTATGAGAAGCAAAGTTCTGAAAGAACGCCGTGTTGGCATCACCCTCCTTCATCCAACGAACCCTAGATCTTTGAGCCCATTTAATGTGATCTTGATAGAGAATATCGGAGTATTGTTGCTTGCAAGAGCAACGCTCCGATCTAAAGGATTCAGACAAAGAACCAGACTCTTCAATGGACTTAATGGATTGAAGGAGAAAAGATTTGAGGAAATTGGTGTTCCTCTGACGCTCCGCACGCCAGATTTTACAGCCATGCTTGATAGCGTGGAGTTTAAGAAGGATATTGCCCAATCCGGCGGAGCCGGTGATAGAGGCAAGGCATTCCTCCACCAGAGAGACAAAAAGCTGGTCTTGAAGCCAGAATTTTTCAAAGCGAAATTTGTGCTGACGGGTGAAAGGGAAGTTGGAGTAGAGAATGATAGGTACGTGATCCGACGAGGGGTTGGGAAGGGCCTGTGAGAAGGATTGCTGGAAACGAGAGATCCAGGACTGTGAGACCAAAAAACGATCGAGCTTAGCCAGGATCGGATGATCACGCTGGTTGGACCAGGTGAATGATCTTCCAGAGACCGAAATATCGGTTAATTGCAAAGTCCGAATACAGTCGTTGAAGAGGCAAGACTGGGAGTTGGAAATGGCAAGGTTAGATCTATCTGAAGAAAAATGGGTGACATTGAAATCCCCGCAGAAAACACAGAGGCCGGCGGACCAGTTTTGTAATGATAGAAATTCGTTCCAGAAAGTCGGTCTCCTTTCAGAAGTGGAAGGGCCATAGACTGAGATGATGGTGAGAGGACAATTAAAAGAGATCCAGTGCACCTGAACTATAAGGAAGAATTCAAGGCGCTGAACAGAGATAAGAGAAAAAATGGCTTCTTTGTAACCCAAGAGGATCCCTCCCCTAGAGCCAATAGCGTCAAGAGAAATCCATTTGGAGATAGAGGTACCACCTAAGGATCTGAAGATGGAGGGGGAGGGAGATTCCAGCTTGGATTCTTGAATGGATATGAAGTCACAACGAGAAGAGGTGATTAAGTCATAGATAGCCTGTTGTTTGGACGGCAATGAAGCCCATGAATATTCCAAGAAACGCTAATCATGGGAACAACGATGCTCGAAGACTCTACGACGTTCCTTACTCCTGAGAGAGCGAAAACAGGGGGAATTGGAAGGGTCTATCTGAAAACCCAAATCCTGTGCCAAGGAGGCCAGTTCACAATTAGAAAGAGAGACAAAAGAGGGGCTGAAGATGGATCCTAACTGCGGGGTAGAATTTTGGTCAGCTAGGGTCGGCGGGGAGGACAGCTCAAAGTCAGAGCATGGAGATGACCTACACTTAGCAGGTGAAGTAAACACTTCAAAGGATGAACTTTTCTTGGCCTTAATCCTCGCGCTAGAGCGAATAAAATGGATGGAAAACCCCACGGGAAGATTAAAAGTTGAAGAAGGAGAATCTACCTCCTGCGATGGAGAGTAAGGTAAAGAGCTGAAGGCCGATAAGGTAGGACTATTGGGATCAACCCGGGGGATAGTCGAAGTCCAAGGAGAAGAGATAGAGAAAGGGGAGAAATGGTTAACGACAGGGGAAGAGATTCCCAAAATGTCCCGGACCTTTGTTACGATCGATGGTGACATCCATCCTCGGAACAGAGGCCCGGACAAGCTAATGCCAACGCTAGGCATAAATTGAAATGAGTAAGTGAAAACCAGAGAGTGATGCCTTAATAAGAAAAGCTAAAAAAACCAAACTAAAGCGATTGAACAATCAAAAGAGGAGAATAATAAAGCAGCAACAGGGAATACCTGTTTGGAAGAAGGCCCCTTCTCCAGATCCACCTCTTCCTCTAAGAGAAGAGGGTCTTGGTCCAACCAAGCTGCCGCTTTGGAGGAAGACTTCAGAATGGCTTTAGAGGGTGAGAGAGCGGGATCCGATTTCTTCGGGGTGGGAAAGTGCGCAAGTTGCTGGAATCTTTCCCAATCTGAGGTGAAATGCTTGTTAACCTCCCACTCTGGCCAACCGAAAGAGGAATTCTTACTCTTGGCAACTGGAGAAGAAGCTATCACAACCGCGGAGGAAGAGGACCCAAAAGGTCGCTGTGCCCCGTGGGCCTGGGGCTTAGATGACTCAGTTTGGAGAGCAGAAATCGAGGACGAGCCCTTCGCCGATTGGAGGTCAGGATTGATCCAGACAAGATTTGGGGCCTTGGAGGGGGAAATTTTTGGTTTGGAAGTAATGACAGCCGGGGAGCGAGGGAAGGTGAATTTACTGCGAGTTGAACTCAGAGAACCCACCTTCACTGCAGTGCCCTTCGCTTTAGAGGATGAGGCACCACCAGGATGGAAAGTAGCGGGAAGATCAGAGCCAAAAGAGTGCGCTGCAGTACCTGAGTGAGCGAAAGAAGGAAACTCACTGGTGGAGATTGGATCATGGTAGTGCACAGAAACGGAGAAAGACGAAATGCCATCCGATAAACAGAAAGTTTCAATCCGGCTAGAGATATTGGAGCAACGAAAGATGGCTTCAACCTGAAGGCAACCTGAGGCCAGTCTAGCTTTGGATGATATGCTGACAATGTCGCCGATGCATCTAGCCATATCGCCGACTAATCGAAGGGTATCACAAAAAGGGGGCATTCCAACCAAAGAGACTTTGATGTCGGAGAAGCAAGATTCCTTAGGCGATACAGGAATCTGAACCCAGCGTCTAACGGCGAGCGAAATGCCACCAATAGACAGAGACTGGTTCGCAATCAGGTCATCCAGCATCTTTGGGGAGGGGCAGCGGACTACCATGTCGCCGTTAGAGCAATTATAGAGGACCCAGTCCCAATCTTTGCTGTTACAAACATTGCTAAGGAAAGAGTTAAGAGTATAGAAGGGTACCGAACCACCAACAAAGGAGATGGCACCGAAGGTACCAAAATACTTCAGGCGATCGGTGAGCTCAGCCTTGGGGATGAAAACTTGAGTAATGGCTTGCTTGGTGGAGATGGAAGGAGACTCCGATGAGACCTGAGGGGGAAGCAAAGCACTTTCGCTCAAGTGAGGCTCCAGCTTCGGAGTGGGAAGAAGTGGCGAGGAGGAATTGGAAGGAATCTTCTGAGAAGAGGAGGGTTTGGAGGGGGGTAGCTTGCTACGGAGAGCAGCGAGGTCCACCGCAGCGAGGACTTGATCGGAGATAGGAGCACCTCTAGGGAGCCCTAATATCTTTTGGAGAGCGAAGCAACGTTGCTTCGCGTGCCCCTCTTTAAGGCAAAAATTGCATCTCATTTTGTTAGGACAGTCAAGCTTGACGTGGCCAAACTGAAGACAACGGAAACAAACCGATCGGTGGCGATGGGGGGAAGAAGAGAAGTGAGAAGGAGGAGATGATAGTGGTAAAGTAAGAGAGCGGGAGGAGGTAGATGAGGAGTCAGTAAGAAGATTCAGGATATTGGGCCTAAACGGAGTAGTCCTCACCCGCCCCAAACTACCTGAAGCCTCAAAATGAGAAGAAATAGAATTAGAGGCCTGATACATAATTTTTTATTTTTTTTTAACTATCTCAACCCAAGAAAGATCCATGGGCTCAAACACTCAGAAGGCCCACTAACAATAACGGTAGGAGAAGAAAGGGAAAATTAGGGGGAAAAAAAAGGAAAAGGCAAGGACCGAGGGAGATGAGGTCCAGACCGGAGAAAGAAACGTCGGGGGGGGGGGGGGGGGGGGGGGAGGAAGAATCGACAGCACTATAGTAAGGTTAAAGGATAGGAGCTTTCCAAGAGGAGAGCTCTGAAGCAGAGAGAGAAGAAAGGTGAGAAAAGCCAGCTCCCAAAACGGAGAGAGAGAACCGAGGAAAGGTGCCAAAATCTCACACCCAACTAGCAAGTAGATCCTTAAAGAAAAGAGGAGAAAACACAAATCAATGGTGCACGTAACCCCTCGAACAAACCCAAATCGATAAATAGCAGAGCAATGGTGCAGAAACCCAAATCAACAAACAGCCAAATCCCACAAAAAGAAAGCAATGAAGGAAAAATAGATGGAATACTTACAGTGCTATGGTGCGCAAAACAAAAAATGACAACTCCGATGAACAGTACCTGAGAGGGGCTCTGGCGAATCTAGAGAACCTCAGAGAAAAGCACCCGGTAACAGCGAGACAGAACGCAACTAGGCCGGATCTGAGGACGTAGGCATCAATCGCGCCCAAAGGAGGACACGAGGAAGCGTCGCTGGAAGAACTCGGCAAGGGAGAACCAGTCGCAAGACAGATCCGAGGCAGGCGGAGAGAGTGCGCCGCTGACAACAGGAAGAAGCAGGATCTTTCGAAGGAAGAGGGAAGGAAAGCTTCGAAGATGAAAAGGGTCTGAAGGGAAGGGGAAAAGACGCAAGATTAATGAAGGGGAAGGAAGGATCGGAGGCACCGATGGGGTGGATCTGGGAGATCAAGCGGAGAAAGAGAGTGAACAGGAAGAACCGATGTGAGACCAAAAGTATATTTTGACCATGTATCCATAAGTTAGTCAAAATAAGATCTAGAAATTACTGAGTTAATTGTTTTTTTAGAACTAATTTTAAAAATATTTACAAGAAAGAGGACAATGATCAAAATATCTGTAACTAAGGAATAGTTTTTAATTAATATTCTATGCTTACTATCCTATAGGGTTTTCTATAGGATGTGTGATTTTTCTACAAATTTAAAATTTATTTTTGTAATATTTTCTATTTTTCTTATATAATTGATTTTTAACCACCTAAAATGTACTAAATATTTTGCTAAAATTTTGGGAAAACCAGGTAAGAGTTTCTTAATTAAAAACGAGGCTCTGATACCACATTGGGGTTGCGAAGCGTGAAAGTTCCTGAAAAATAGAATAAAAGAGAGTATCAAAAAAACTTTAAAGGATCAAAAAATTTCAAAGATGATAGTTTTCTGTAAAATAATATTTTTCGAAATAATGTATATTGTCTATCTCAAAAAAGTAATCAAACATGTCTTCAAAATCTCCCATAAATTTTGATTTTATCTCAGATATTTCACTATTACTATCATAAGGGGGATCTTCGAGTTCTTCCATATGTCTATTTCCTTCTTCAATATGTTCGTTTTCTTCTAGAAATTGTCTATATGCTGTTGTAGGGCTCCCGATATAACTGCTAAATACACAATTTTCATAAAAAAATAAAGATCTTTCATAAAAAGTTAGATCATTAATTATTTCGACATTTATATTACTAGTCTCTCCAAGATTTATTTGATTTATTGTTATAATTATTACACGTTGTACACTAAAGAAGAATAATTTGAATTCATAATAATCATTCATGCCTGTTACTCGATGAGGATAATAAACATAAAAAACTAGCATTCTATCACTTCCTTGATAATTAATCATTAATTCAAAAAATTTTGAGGCCATACTGAAACTATTATTATCCATTAGTTCTATTTAGCAATAATAATTATAAAAGAAGGAGTAGAGAGAGATTTCTAAGGATACCCTAAAAATCAAAACAAAACGGCCCATTATGCTTTCGATCTAATTAAACATCTTCGAGCTGCTCTGTACCAGTTACTACCAGTGGATAAAATACATCTGGTATGCATCCCGATTTCAGTGTTCCTTTTACATTCCTCTCATCTCATGATTACTATGCTCTCAAGAGAGCTTCATCCGAGAGATACGTCTGGAACAATCAGTAGCACTTCAATACAGACAACCACAACCTAGCTCGTTTCCTGCTACTAGGTGTACAATCTAACTATAGAAAGTTACAAATGGATCTTTTTGCAAGATCCTTCAGGCATAGCCTTACAAAACCCTCCCTAATTAAGAAAAATTAGTTTTCCTTACCTTATTTTGTATAAGAACTTGTAACAGAACTCGTAGAAAGATAATTTTTATTCCACTCAATCTCCTTACAGACTTTTCTTACAAACTTATATGGAATTTTTTCCTTGCTAAATGTTCTGCTTTCTATCTTACTCAGCCTACCATTTTATAGACCAAGGGATCAGCTTACAACAAGTTTACATACGTCATTACTTACATTATATATCAAATAATTGCTGCTTACATCAGTCTTTAATAATTGCCTTGTGGACTAAAAGAGATTTCTCCTGGCCGACATCTGCACATGCTCCACATTTATGTTGATGTTCTGTCTTCATCAAGCTACAGTAGTATCAAGCCGTCTCTTCTGTCATTGTCATTGTTCCTGTAGATAGTATTTGGTACCAGATGTCAAACAGTTCATGCTTATCTTGTAGCTATTTTATTTTTTCTATGCTATACATTATTATTTTTTCTAGATCTGAGCTGTCATAGATCCATATGTTGCTGTCTCTTAGTTTTATGTCTTTTAACTCACAATACATGTTCCTGAAGCCCATTGCCCTTCTTTCTAGGATTAATCTCTCAAATTCCTTAGTTTTATATGGTACAATATTTGATGCTCCATAGATCACTTGGGTGGTCATCCCTATTTTTATAACGTGTTCTGCTGGAAGTTCTTCATTGTTTTCAAGATATTCAGGGATAACTAAATACATTCCGACATATATTTTTGAGGCTTTTGTGAGGCCAAAATAACTCTTGGCTGCTTTGTAAATTTCACTTGGTAAGTGGATCAGTTCCTCACATTCTCTGGACAGATGATGTAATGAACAAGTCCTCTTTCGAACAATGCCCTGGTTGTTATTGGATTAGCTCCTGGTAGGATGATGGCCTTGTTCATATGTTGTTGTGATATAGTTTTGATGAACTGGTTCACCTCAGTTACTTGACATAGTTTTTGAATACATTGTAAAAAATAATATTTTCTTTGATACTTTGATAGGAGCTTTCTTAGTAAGAAGTGTCTTCTTGTATGTAGTCTTATTTGAGGATGTAAGTGCATCTTCTTTGTTGGATCCTGTAGGCAAGGCAAGAAACACTAGAGGGGGGGGGGGGTGAATAGTGTTTTATAAAAATAAAAGGCGAAATTAAGATTTTCTTCTTCTTAGTCGACTTGAAGATGAGACAGTCGACTTATCACACAAATTTTCAGAGAGTAGTACGAGTCTGATTAGTCGACTTACAGAAGTACACAGTTGACTGTCCAGACAAGTTTCACAGAAAAAATTATAAACTGAGAAAAATAAAATGCAAGTTCAAAGAGATACAACCACAGAGTGCACACGATGTATCCTAGTTCGGTCCTCCCAACCTACATCCAGTCCCCAAGCAACCCACTTGAGATTTTTCACTATTCTTCAAAAAGATTACAAGAATACCCTTCGGCGTTAGACAACAACCTTGTACAACCCGTAGTCCTTTCTCACAACTAGAGAAAGCAACCCACTCTTCCACCAAGAGTGACAAACCTGACTCTACACCCTAGAGTCCTACTCTCCAACCGAGAGGAAAAGAAAACAATAAAATTGTTTACAATCAACCTATAGCCTTATTGTGATTGTAATTTTGTACGTGGCTATTTGGTCGACTTCTAAATTCAGTCCAAAACGAAATCGATGTTATGCTGGACTGAAAATAGAGAACCAAGACTTAGTGAGTTTGAAATTTTTTCTCTCTTGAATGCACAATACTTAAACTTTTTCTTAAAAATGCTTGGAACTTTTCCATGGTGATTCTAAGGCTCTATTTATAGATTAGAATCCCTGGACGTTGAAAAAACAGTTTCTTACAACTGTTAAACAATGGATAAATAACGGATAATAGTTTTGAATTCGAAAAAACAACTTTTGAAATCAGTAAACTGTCGAAATCACTTGAACAGTCGAATGGGTTGCCTTTATGAGTCGACTGGTCAGAGTTTGAATAAGATCCGACAGTTTTGTACAGATTCAGTCGACTGGTTCTAAACGGCAGTCGACTGGTACTCAACAGCTGTTCTAGTTCAAGCTGTTTCGACCTTTAGATTTTGTAAAATACACAGTTATAAAAATTATGTGTGAGTGTGTGTGTGTGTGTGTGACAAGGCTGTACATCAATCTATGACTCAACAAAGAAAAAATTACATTGTACAAGACACACAATAATATAAGACATTGAAGCGTTGGTCTTGACTTGAGTCTTGAGTCTTGAGTGAAGCTTTAGCCATTGTCTTTATCTGGAGCTTTGCTTGATCATTGTTCAGCTTTGAGGCCTTTGTGTATCATACATGATAACCTTTGATACAATCTGCAATTATATAAAGCATAGAACAACAAATTTTGCATTGTGTTGTAATCATAAAAATCAAGAATCAACCTTCTTTTGGGGAATGAGTAGGTTCGCCTATCTCACTCATTTTCTAGGGTAGGACAGTAAGGTCCAATATCCATGGGGTACGACTTACACGTGATTACATGTTGGAGTAAAAATCATTGGGTTTAGGCATTGCATAGCGATGGATTGAACGGTGAAATGAGAAGAAGCGCTAGTAGCTTATATTCGGAAACTATGTTGTATGGGTGGCATATCGTTACAAACAAGCATGCATTAGAAGAGCATATTTGAATTGTGCATATTAGCATAGTTATATGTTTGACACTTTAGTAAATTACTTCAACACTCACTCATACGAAATTGTATAATTGACCATTTTCCTTTTACAGTTAACATATACATTGATTCAAGTTTTTCTTCTATTATGTTGTATTTTGGGAGTTAATTGATGTTGTTGACATTTTTACCGTCGGCCTCACAAACTGACGATCCCACAGATTGTGGTTTTGTAGGAAAGAGTGCCTGAAGTGGTAGCATATAAGTGTGACATCCTGAGCCCGTCATCTTATCAATCCATGTGGTTTGAACTTTTAGAAAAATTTCTACATTTTTATGTATTATATTATGTTGATGTACTCAATTGAAGTAAAAGATTCTGGGCGTATCACGAACTTTTCTTTGTATTAAATTCGGGGTGTTACATCTAGTGCCTAAAACTTTTGTTGCACCAAATTTTCGACTCTACAAAGTGGTATAAGAGAAAAGGTTGCTCGAGTTCCTTGGTGAAGATGACAAATCATGGTTTCCTGAAGATCAAACAGTTCAATAGTAAGATCAACTTTAATCTCTGGAATGTGGACATATATGATGTATTAGTTCAACAGGTCTTGCATCTTGCTCTAAAAGGAGATAAAGAGAAACCAGGTTTAGCAATTAAGCCAAACAATATGAAGCCGGAGAAGTGAGATAAGATTTGTTTAAAAGTCTTGAGTTTAATCCGGCTGTCATAGGTGGAAAAATCCAAATTCAACTTCCTTGAGGAGAAAAGCAAGGCTAATCTGTAGACGAGACTCATAATTGTTTATTCGGGATGATCATTATTAGATCGGATATACTGAAAGTGAAAACTGCTTTGTTTCTCAATGGATGAAGGTTCCGCTCTTCATGATCATAATGTAGAATTCAATAAGGTGTTATCTGAATTGAAGGTGATAAAGGCAAATGATCTCTGTGAAAATGATAAAGCTTCCAACTTGATATATTCACTGTCAGATTCATACAAGCATTTGATAACCATCATGTTATGCGAGAAATCTTCCAAGGAGAAGCTCTCGGTTGCCGATGCAATTAAGGGATTGAAGGATGATGAACTTAGGAAGGAAACTCAGAAATCATTGTCTACTTCTTTGAGTTGTCTGGCGGTGGAGGGAACTTCAATTGGAAAAGAAAGTGGGTGTAAAGGTGTGGTATGTTGTCACCATTGCAGAGAAAAAATGCATTACAAGAAGGATTGTCACAAGTTGTTGAATCAGAAGAGTGCCAACATAGCCAGTGCCACAAGGTCAGATGAGAACTTTGATCGTCTTCTTGTTTCAAGTTCTATAGATATGGATTCTAGCTAGTTTCCTAATTTAGGTAGTATTTCTCATATTTGCTCCGAGATGAAGATATTTCTACTTACAAGTCTACAACAGGTTGTTTTGTGAGGACGGTGACTGGTGAGAATTGTGATGTAGTGGGTGAGGGGACAATTAATTTGGAGATTCCAAATGATTGGGATTCACATTGGAGAATGTCATTATTAAAGCGAAACCTGATATCCTTGGTAACTCTGGAAGCACGGGGATACATGTAACAGCTCGATGAGGATTTCTATCAGTTTGGGAAGGTTTTTGTAATCCCGGTGACTCATTTTTGTATTTCATTTGTATTTAATTAAATTCCTGGTTATTTTATTTTATTTCTGTTCATATCTCTTTTCGTCCATTTTGAATTGTATGTTGTTGTTCTCCTTATAATTCATTTCTTGCTTTGATTTAGTCTTTATTTCTCTATTTGATTGATCTACATGTTGTTCTTGTCCTTGTGTTTTGTCTAAACCTAATTCATGGCCTATTTGTCTCATATTGGACTCTTTTCTTCCTATTGGATACTACCTAATTAACCCAAATCCGATTTGACTCTATATAACCCCACTAAACACCCTAACCCTAATTACCAAATCCTAATCATCTCTCTCTCTCTCTCTCTCTCTCTCTCTCTCTCTCTCTATCAGCCGTTACCCTACCCTCTCTTCTGATCTCCCCTCTACTGTACCCCCCTCCCGCGTCGCTACTCGCCCACCTCTTCACCGGCAGCCCCTTCTCATCGTCGTCCTGATCCCTGTGCTCCCCTCAACACCCCGATACCCTGCTCCTCTCTGTTTTCCTCGCCTCATCCCCATCCCCGTATTCTTCTTCGTCTGCTGTTGTTTTCATTGTGGTCGACTGTTGCCCCTAGCATCGCCGCCGCCCAAGTTATCCTTGTCCTTGCTCAAGTCCGCAGCGCCGCGATCCCCCTCCTGTTGTCGCTGCCATCGATGCCCTATAGCCTCGCCGCTATGCTTCTGTCGTCGCCTTGCTATGCCGTGCTGCTGTCGGCATCTTGCTATTGCTGTCTTGTGTGCGTGTGAGACACGTGCTCCGCTTGTATTTTGATTGGTGTTGGTTCTTACTCTTGTTAGTGCTATCCCTTGTTCGTGTATTGTGTTCGTTGTTCGAGATCTGTTCCCGTTATTCTTCTTCATCTTCATCTTCATCGTCATTTTCAGGCAAGTAGCTTGTATGTAATTTTTGTCATACAAGTTAAATATCGTAAGTAGTCTTGCATGCATTTGTTTTGTACCCTCATGATGATCATGTATATTTGTTAGTTAATTCGTTCCTTCATCTCTTGATCATGAGTATTTCACAGTAGTTGTCACCCGTTGCATGAAAAACAAATTAGTTTAGATGGACATCTTGATTATATGCTTGTTTGTGATACACCGTATGTTATAGATAATTTGTACTTGGATTCTTGTTATGTATATTATCTCATTTTAAACTGTTTATACACATGCCATGCTGATTTGAGTAACCTATATACCATACTTTGTATAACATCTTAGGTTGGATTGTTTGTAATTAAACTATTTGATGAATTGCATAAAAGAACTTTTGTTTTTACTGCTGCCCTATTTGTACAGTAATTTCGACCCTGTTAATATCAATAAAATAAATAAATTTGTGAACATGATTTGTAGGCTTTGTCTTCTAGTTTTCAGAACTTTCGACGGATCTGAATTCCGATGTTCGATGCTTGAGTTATTGATGTTTTACTGCAGTCATATTGTAAATTCCAAATTCTGAATTATATGATTTCTGTATGAATTATTATTTTAAAACTGATATTAAAAGTAGAATTTGAACTTTACATTTTGCTGGGTATGTTTAGACATGATTGGGATCAATCCCTAACTTTTTGGAATTATTTAATGACTTTTGTATCTCATTTCATGCTTATGAAACCAACCGATATATTTCCAAACTGCATGCTGTTCAGTAAAGAATTACGTTTTCAACCTGATTCTATTCATTTTTTATGAAAACTTTGTGAATATGAATTATATCCTGATTTATCTATTTTATCACCCGTTTGACGAATCTGGATTTCGAATTGTATTTTGTAAATTATCTCTGTTTTGGTACTGCTGTGTCTGAACTTTCAGAATTGAAATTTTGTAGCATTACTCTATTTTTCCAATTATATTGACTATACTATCTGTCATAAAATTTTACGATATTTTATATGTTGAGTCTAGATATGCTAGGGAATCTCCCAGATTTTTCTCAGATTTGATTATGATGTTCTTAAACCCTTTCCATGCTTATAAACAAGATTTTGCATTTTCTGGCTGAACATAACTTTTGTATTAACCGCTATTTTCAACCATGTTTCTGTGCCTAATTTATGAGTTGTATATATGCGTTGGATTTGGCAGAGAGTCTAGTTTCCATATTTTCTAACGGAACTAGATTTGTAGTTCTGTAGCAATGGAAATCTCAGATTTGGTACAGTAGTGTCTTGCTGTCCAGAACTGAAAGTTTCGTTGTTTTGACTGTTATAAGTTACTTTTATCGTCCGTTTGTGTTCCTATTAATCTTAGACTTGTCCTTTGTTCTTACCATGTCTTTAGTCCTGTTTGTGTTCGTTCACACCTGTTTAATAATAATGAAAACTAATCAAGCCGGAATTTTAAGGGAAAGATCTAGTAGTGGACAATATAGAAATATGTATTCAGACGGAAACTCATTTCCCCACTGTTTACTGTGGTACCCACTGTTTTTCTCTGGATGCATGAGGGCATGATCTATGACATCGTTACCGTTTGCTTTTACTATTACTGTTACCGTTACTATTTGTCTGAATATACGGCCCTATAGGTTCCACTATGAAATCTTAAAACGATATTGTGTGATGTAGCAACCATGTGGTATAATTTGGAAAGCATTAAGTGATATCTAGATAGTAATGAACATTAGACATAAGAATAATTGTTTCACTGTCACATCCTGTTACTGTTACTGTTATCCTGTTACTGTTACTGTTACTGTTACTGTTACTGTTACTGTTACTGTTACTGTTACTGTTACTGTTACTGTTATATCTTTACTGTTTACCCTCTGTTTACTGTTATCTGTAGACTGTCATCCTTTGTTGCTTTTCCTCCATGTCAGTACTTTCTGTTTTTATTTCATATTTTCCCTTCCTTTTCCTGCTTGTACTAATTGCGGCCCGGAACTCGCAAATAACGGGCATCATGTTTTCTTGCCTTCCTATTTTCCTTGTAAATGTTATATGAGCAGGTTTTGGTGATCACTTGCCTACTGGAGTTGTTGAGCAAAAGTTTTGAGCTGCGCATTGAAAAACCTTGCTTAATGTTTTGTTTTGAACTATCATATTCATAATTCTGTATTGAGATTTATATTTGGGCTTGTAGTCCTAGAATATTGTTTTGTTTCAGATCTCGTATTTGTTTGGAATATTCATTATCGTTGCAAATAAATACTGTTGATTTATAATTGTTTATGCATGCTTGGTTGTGTATATTGTTATATTTACTGTTGTGATGAGTCAAGTAGATCCGTACAGTTTATGGATGGTAAAAACTATTCGCTGGGCTTAGTCGCGTAGCGTATTCCGTATTCCTTTTGGGAAGCGGGGCGTGACAGTTTTCGTAAGGTGATAAAGGGAAGGAGGGGTGTTTAGCACAACCTCTACAGATTTTATGGGAATGAAAAATTTTGGCCAAGTGTTTCTAAGCTCAGTGATCCTAAAGTATCTAGTGCGCCACCACTAGGATCATTGAAGCGAGATCACATGTTCGAATACCGTCGAGAGGTGGAGGATGCCTCGAGGTAGGTAGAGTTCGTGCGAAGGATGACACATCCATGTTAACATCTATTGGGATATATCCTTGAGGGGGCATACAATTGGTGAAATTTGATTAGCAAAAGTGTAACGGCCTGAATTCTAAAATACGGTAATTCGTAGCACAACAGGATCTTTTACTTCAAATTCGTACAATTTTATAGGGAATTTAAAACTTTTACATACAACACTGTTCTTTTTACATCAACGCAGCAGAAAAATAAAGATTACATTACAAAACATGTAAAATTTGATCAACAATATTTAAAACAGTCTTTAGCTTCAAGTTTATCTTCCAGTCTTAGCCAATCCAAGCTCCGCATTGAACACTGTGGGCACGTCAATTACATACAACTGACGCAGTACTATACACAGCAATCCTCGCTATGCCGTAATACAGCGACTCACTTACTTTAGCAACCAAATACTTGAATGCAACATAACGTGGAAAGAGCGACTATCCTAAACATGTCGGTATATGCAATGTCTTAATGCCTTATGCAGATGTTTACTCTATGATAACACTAATGCATACTTGTTCGGATTCTATGCATCCCATACTACATAGGTCCGAGCGCAAGCACCTACGTACTCCACATTAAAGGGTTAAATCCCTCGCCATGAATTACTACTACGGTGACTAAGGTAAGGTTTAGATGTTTTGGGAGTATTAAGCCTACGCCCCGATAATTTCGTGACGAATCTCACACCGCCGATGAGTTGGGGACAACTCCCAATCACACCTCGATAATTTCGGGGAAACCATCTCACATCGCAAGCTATAGCACTTCCATAGTCCCAAAACACCCCATAGGTGTTGCCTCGATCCCGATAATTCCGAAAATGAATCCCACACCGCCGATGAGCTGGGGACAACTTCCAATCACACCTCGATAATTCCAGGGAAACCATTTTACACTGCAGACCAACTGAATCCCCCATACCAATGTTTGCCCATACTTCATCACGACTCCCCTTAGTGTCTGTCCTTAAGTTTTTAGTTTTAGGAAAATCATCACAACCTAGAGCTAGCTTACCCTACCAGACTTAAACCAACACGAGGGACAGTCAGCCCAACCTGGCTATTTCTCAAGAGATGCTCAACCCACACTGGTTAGCTCTCAAATTTCATTAATCATAACTACCGGTTTCTATGGGTCTCGCCTAGCCTCTAGATTCCAATAACCATCTCGTTCCAGAGATTGATTTGGTTATATCTAACCTCAACATAAACATTTTTCTCAACAATTCATCTTTATCACATTTGAATTCTTATTCATTAAACTTCTTTTATTCAATCTTTTTCCAAAAAATTTCATCTTTTATATTCACATTCTATAGTAATTTCCAATTCAATTCTCATAAACAATACTCTTTAATTAATCAATCAACTAATCACTTTAATGACACTAGATTGACACAACCTTTTCTCATACTAGGCTTCAAGCACATTGAATTCCTTTCGATTAAAATTAACACTTTCTAATACACATTTTACTTAAGAGTTTGTTTCTAAATCTCCGTCATTCTCAACTCACATTTTTATCAATTCATATAATCTTTAATTTTATATATCTCTTATTTTCCAATTGAACTAAATACATTAATGAAAATTGACTTTAAAACCCGCAAATATAAACTAAAAACAGTGAGGAATATTTTCATATGTTTCCTTAATATTTTAAGATGTTTATATAATTTTTTCTGTATTTTTAAAATTAAAAAATCCCCCAAAAATACCAAAAAAATATTTTGCCTTCATCGAAGCCGAGACTCCAGACCCCCCTTCGAGCGCCATGTGCGTCGATGCATGCGCTAGCCACAAAGGCCAAGTACGCCAAATGATATAATATGAAGTTGATTTCTTAAGTATTTAAACTCCCCCTTCTCTGACTTTAAAGTTTTCTCCCACAAATGGCAGACCCAAGATTTGAACCTGCGCCCATAAAGAGGCGTCCAAACACCTACCCACTGAGCCGAAGCTCAGATCACAACTTCTATAGGTTTAATCCAGTAAGTATTCGATTTTCATTAAATCTCTTTTTTTCTACATTTTCAACCATTTTTAATTTCATTCTTCTTCCAAAAATGATATTATAAAAAAAATAAAGTTCTAGATTCAAGAATTTCTCTTTTACTGATTTTAATTATAATTAAGAGTATTTGTCCCACTTTAATTATTCTTTTGAAACAAATAAACATAAAGATTTGATTTATTAGCAACTAACTCTTTTCTTCAAATTGGTACTATTAATTTGTATCTATACATATCCAAAAATCATTAACTTACTGATTTCATTCATTTATTGGGAAATTAACTTAAATTTTCCAAATTACTCCTTTCTTTCTCTTATAAGAATCATAACATAAAATGTCATTAGTTAATTGTCCTACTAATTTTAATGCAACTTTCCCTTCGTACCACTACAACTATTTCTTCCCTAAAATGATCCTCTAATTTTTTATTTCTATTCATTAGCATTTTATATAAAAAATTGAATGCAATAATCAAGTTGTTCATTTGTGTCTAACAATTCTACACATGCTTCTAATTAAATTTTCTTCATTCTAATCGATCAATCAATTCATATGCTTCACATTAACATACAATGAATTTCATGATTTTTCTACCATTAGCATTCTTTACAACATGCATCAATTTAGCTAGTAGGATTAAATCAAACAAAATCAACCATAAAATACCTAGGCATGATTTCTATACTATCTAGAAAATAAGAAGAGACACCCACCTCTCAAAGAGTATGCTAGTAGTAATCTCCCTTCAAAAACTGCAAGAAATCCATAAAATCAAGCTTAAAAAATCCCTTCCGAAACCCAACAGTAATGAAACCCGAAGCACTGCCTAACTCTGCTTGATTCATTTTTTTATTTTTTTTGATAAATGGTGTGTGGGAAAAGGAACAGGAACAGCTTAAGCAGGAGACTGTAAAACCTTCTTCAACAGTTCCATCAGCTCCACCAGATCTGGTCGAAGTGCTCCCCCTCTCCCCCCACTTCGTTCATTAATAGTGTTGATCTCACTCCGCTCTCCACACCCATCTCCTTTTCTTCGCCATTGGTGATTCCCCAGGTTTCCCTCTTCGCTGCCCTTGGAGCTGTCTTCCACCCCTTGTTCCTTCCGCAGCTCCAGCCGTCTCTTCTTTGGAGGTCCTCCTCAGCGCCTTCGTGGGTCTCGTCGTTGGGTGCATACTACTTCTCCCGAGGCCTCGTTTCCCTCCGCTTGGGTCTGCTTCTTCGCCAAGAAGCTTTGGCGACGCTCCCGCCTGCCCCTCTTAAGGTTGCCTAGTGGCTTTGCGTTCATATTGAAGACACAGCGTTGTAAGTTTTTATTGGTGTTTGTTTTGGTTTGCTGCCTGGCTCTTGCGTCTGGCGGTGGTTTGCTCTTCCCTAACACTGTTACTTCAGTTCTTTTAGTGTTGTTTCCCTGTTCTTGTTGCTCGTTTTTGGGGCTTTTTTGGTTGCTTCCGTGGTCGCGTGTTAGTTATTTTTTATGGGGCTTTTGTATAGCGGCGACATATTTCTTTTAGCCTAGCTTCTCTATTTGCTTCATTTAGTGTTGTTTGTTCTTTTATTCACCCGATCTTGCAACGTTCTCTTCTTGATTCTCTAGCAGTGGGGATCGTTAGCCCCATCTTTTGATTCCTACAGTACCTGTTTCTGTGCTAAGCTGTTCTCGTCTCTCTTTTTTGTTTTTGATTTTGGGTCGTGATGCAAAAAAGAATATTACTAACCCCCCCCCCCCCCCCCCCCCCCGGGGCCCCCATGTTGAGCGGCCCGCCCCTGGGAAACTTGTATGGCTCTATGCCCCTCTATCCCGCTCATTTCTCCCCTACGCCTCTTCACATTCCCTGCTCTCTTCTTCGCCTTCCTCTAACGTTCTCCGTTGTTTTCGATGTCTTCAACCGGGGCATTTCAAAGCGTTCTTCTCCTTCGAAATGAAGTGTTTGTTTTGCCTCAAGTCTGGACACTCTCGAAACTGATGCTTCACTCTTCAGCAATTATTGGGCCTCTCGTTGGGGGTCCCTATCTCCGATCAAGTAATTGCTGCCTTGGACCTTCCCTCTTTCCAAGCGAGGATATCGGATGCCCAGGTTCATTCCTCTAAGAAAGCCAAACTATCGGTTGCCTCCCCTTTCCTCCCCACCCCTCCAGCATCTCAACGCTTATTGACGGTGGTCCCTCCTTCTCCGATGATTCCCTCCAATCCTGCTACTTCTATTCCCCCGACTGCAGCTGCTTCTATCATTGCATAGTCTGCTACTCCTCCATTGACTGTTCAGACTCATGTTTCTCTCGTTTATGTTCCCTCACCAGAATGTTTGCCAAAATCAATAAATTTGACTGCTATGGGGCAATCTCGTTCTCTGGCGGCTCCATCTCATATTATTCACTGGATTCGTTCCTCTGCAATACTTGTAACTTCCCCGATTGTACGTGGGCTGTGAATGCGTGCTTTAATGGAGACGTAGTTATCAACTGTCCTTCTATTAAAGTTCTTGAAGATTTAGTGGCCTTCAATTCCTTTTCCATTGGCTCCGTCAACCTCTCTGTTCGCAAATGGATACTTCAGAAATCCTCTCCTTCATCTCTCTTGCCTTCTCCCATCAAAGTGACTCTTCTTGGCTTACTGCCATTCTGCGACTCCCCGCGACTGGTCGCTGATATGGCCGAATGTGTTGGAGACCTTACCCGTACCTCTTCGTCTTCTCTTATGGCTTCTGGTTGTCTACTTGTCGAAGCGGAATTCCTGTGCCCCCTGTTCATTTCAGAGTGACGGATTTCAACTTGCATATCGATCAGTCTTATTTCCATATTACTGTTAACTACCACGACACTCTTTCTGTGTCTTCTGCTCCAGCTCCTGCTATCTTAGGTCCTCCCTTAGCCCCGGTAGCTGTTGAGGCTCATTCTCTTCAGTTTGCTGCGGGAGCCTCCCTTTTTCTAGCTTATTCTTCGACCAAACCTAAGGGCAGTCATAAATCTTTTTCTAGAAAGCAATTCTCTTTCCACCAGAAAGGCACCACTCCACCTGCCACCCCCAAATTATCTCCTTCCAAAGCACCGAATCTAGTCTGGATCAATCCCGATCTCTCCTCCTCTACTGCTGTGAAGCTACCGACTCCCATTAGTGGGCACTCTTCTGGTCAACATTTCTCTATCCCCACCTCTCCTACTTCGAAGGCTATCCCCCTAATGTTATCCCTACAATTGAGAGTCGTCTTATTTCTATCTCTAAGAAGCAAGTGGCTTTCCCTGATTCCAAATGGCCTGTTTGGGATATTAACCCAAACTACTCAGTGGATTGGGATAATTACACTAAAGAGGTCCAAGGTTCGTCCTCGGTGAAGCTTATTGATAATCCAGTGCCTCACAAAGTGGCTGCCTCAGCAAAGTCGAAGTCAGATTCTTGGATTGACCAAGACGATCTTCTCGCCGAGGAGGCGGTGGAGTTGGCTAACCCTTCTCCCCCCAAAAGGTAACCATTACTATTTTTCCTTTTGTAATATCGGTCTTTTACTTGTCTATAGCATCTTCTTATTGTCAATGTGTTTTTAATCTTAATTTCAACGCTCTTTTCCCCACTAAGTTTTCGTTTAATTTCTGTCTTACTACGTTTTTCTACGACAACATTACCTGTCGTTCACCTTATTCCATATTTAGTGTTCACTTTCCTCCTCAATATACAGAGGAGGAACATTCTCCTCCCCCTTCTTTATGCTCAGCGCATTCTCTTCTTTTAATTTCACTGGACCATTCTCCCTCTACTAATTTTCGGGCATTGCCTGTTTCGACAGACCAGTCTCCAACATAGACTTTTATTTCTCCCTCTTGCCTCTGTGATAAGGCAGTACATTCGTTTGGCCCTTTTTCCTTAGTGGCTCCTGTTCAGGCTGCCTCTGTCATGCTTCCTAAAGGATCGGTCTATCCAAATCCTTCCCCATTGCGCCAATCTTCACCTAGCATCATTCGATCCAGTGCTCGTATTCGGGCGGAAAATAGAGGATCTTTCCATCCAAATCCTTCCCCAATGCACAAATCTTCAACACGTATCATTCGTTCCAGTGCTCGTATTCGAGACAAAGAATAATAATCATCTATCGTCTGAGTCCAAGGCATCCCTAGCTGCTCAAATTCGTAACTTGGAAATCCCTTTCCCTGTCTTACATGATTCCAGTCTTTCTTCCTTTGGATCTGTATACCAAGTTCACTTTGATTCTTTTTCAAACCCTGACATGCTTGATATTGCAGCTAGCATGGGGTTTCTCGTTGACGATAGTCATTTCGTCGAATTTGATTCTATTCGCAGCCGTGAAATTTCAAGAGCTTCTGAGTACAATCGTTTTTATGATTAGCCTATCATGGAATATTAGGGGCATCCACTGTCCATCTAAACAACAAGCTATTCTTCACCTTATCTCCTCTTCTCATTGTGACATGATTTCCATCCAATAATCGAAATTGGACTCGACTACCCCTGCTATCCTTCGTGCCTTTGGTTGTTCTTACATCACTAGCTTGATCGCCCTGAACGCAATTGAAACGCGTGGTGGAATCCTGTTTGGGTTTAAGGAAGCTCATTTTTCGTTGATTTCGGTTCACCGTCTTACTTTTTTCTTATTGTTTCTCTCCAATGGCACGAATTCAATTATGGTCTCACAGTTGTCTCGGTTTACAGTCCCTCTTCTCCCGAACGGTGCAATCTGTTATGGGATGAATTTAATTCCTTCCATAATTATATCCATGGATTATGGCTGTTTTGTGGTGATTTTAATGTTACCAGATTTTCCTACGAAAGATCTGGGAGCGTCACTTATAGCCTAGATTCCCATCGCTTTAATAAAGGTATTCGTTCTCTTAATCTTTCTGATATCCCTCTTAATGGCAGATCTTTCACGTGGTCTAACATGCGTCTTTCACCGACGATGGCCAAACTTGATCGTTTTCTTGTTTCGAATGAGCGGATTTCCTTTTTCCACCATTCCTTCGCAAGTGTTATGCCTAACCCCTCGTCAGACCATGTTCCCATTGCCCTTCACTCTAACTTTAACTTCCCTAAACCGTTCAAATTCAGGTTTGAAAAATTCTGGTTGCAAGACCAAATGTTCGTGAATCTCATTTCTGAATGCCTCTCCTCTGTTACGGGGTCCCACGATTTAGGGCGTATTCTGCTTAAGCTCCACGCTATTAAATATGGATGCAAGATTTGGAAGATACGCCTCCGCTAATGATCTTAAGCATGTCTTCCTCTCTACTATTGAATCCATCGACAAGCTTGATGAGCTTGATCTGATCTCTGGTTCCCTTCATAATGAAAGGTCTTCGTGTAAGAGAGACTTCGCTTCCATCCTTCACGATGAACATATCAAATGGGCACAGCGGGCCAAGGTTCGCTGGCTTAAGGAGGGTGATGGTAATACCGCCTTCTTTCACAACTTTGTGTCGCATCGCCAACGGTGCAATCGCATCTCTTCCATTATAAATGATGGCATTGAGCTGAATTCCGATTCTGATATTCATGCGACCTTTCTTCAGTTCTATAAAAACCTTCTTGGCTCTTCTCAAGCCCGTTCTATTCATTTTCATTGGTCACAACTTTATGGTCAAGAATCCCATGATCTGTCTGGCCTGGAGGCTCCCTTTTCTCTTGAAGAGATTAAAACTGCTGTCTTCTCTTTAAAATGCAAAGCGGCTCCTGGCCCGGACGGTTTTCCCTCCTTCTTCTTCCAAAAATTTTGGGATTTTCTTAAAGAAGACCTCCTTGATATGTTCACTGATCTCCACCAAGGTTCCTTTTCCTTTGATCATATAAATTATGCTCACATCGTTCTCATCCCCAAAATTGTTGGTGCTAATTCTGTTGCCAATTTCCGACCTATTAGCCACCTTAACACCTCATTCAAGATCATTATGAAAGTGTTATCTAACCGCCTTATCCAAGTCATTTCCTCTCTTATTGATCCCGCACAGTCTGGTTTTATTAAAGATCGTTTCATTCTTGATAGCGTGGCTTCGGCCCAAGAAATTATTTATGACTACCATAAGTCGAACTCAAAGGGGATTATGTTAAAATTAGATTTTGAAAAGGCTTATGATAAGGTGAGTTGGGATTTTCTGTTCGATATCCTTCTTCACCGAGGTTTCGGCCCTAAATGGATTGCCTAGATTAAGTCCAGCCTCTTCGTTGGCACATCGTCCATTCTTATTAATGGTTCGGAGTGCAATAAATTCAAGTGTAAGCGTGGGCTCCGTCAGGGAGACCCTATTTCTTCTCTCCTTTTCACTCTCGTCGCTGATGTTTTTAGTAAACTGCTTAAGAACGCTTGGGATGCTAATGTCATTGAAGGGCATGGTGGATCCCACAGTTTCCGTGGGGTCCTCAACCTTCAATATGCTGATGACACCATTATATTATCCAAACCCAACGGGTGTACCCTTCAAAACCTTAAACTCCTTCTTTATATTTTTGAAAATGTTTCAGGTTTGTCGATTAATTTCCACAAATCTTCTGTCCTTTGACTCGGCGGTTCTAATAACCGCCAATTAGAGATTGCCCAATTCTTCAACTGTAATGCTGCGTCATTCCCTATTAAGTATCTGGGGATCCCTTTGAGATAGGGCAAACTGCATAAATCGGACTGGCTTCCGATGATTGATAAAGTTGAATCCAGACTTAATGTGTGGACAGGTAGGAACCTCTCTCGATGGGGGAGATTGATCGTAGTCAATGCGGTTCTCTCTTCTATTCCATTATATATGATGTCTTTCTTCTATGTGCCCTCCTGGGTTATCAACAAAATTTATCAGATTAGAAGGAATTTTTTCTAGTTGGGATCTGACATCTATAAAGCTGGTTCCCATCTCTGTAACTGGCAGAAGGTCTGCACCTCCAAGGCAGCTGGAGGTTTGGGTAAAATTAATCTTAGAAGCCAAAATCTTGCTTTATTGGCTAAATGGCTGTGGAGGATTCTTAAGGAGCCTTAATTACCTTGGGCTCGCCTGATTACGGATAAATGCTTATGACGACAGAGGGTTTGGGAATTACGCCCCTCTATCTCGTCTAGAGCTTCCTCGTTCTGGAAAGGTGTTTGGAAGGTGATTGATCCCTTTCATTGCAATATCCTACATGTTTGTGCTGACGGTTCAAAGACCAAGTTCTGAAGTGACCTATGGATAGGCAACCAGAAACTGGCATCGGCTAATTGCTCTCGATCTGGTTGCCACTGTGTCGGATTACCTATTGACACATAAGAATATCAGAATTTGGACTATTCCTTTCTCTTCCATCCTCCCACCCACTCTTGTGCCAGATTACCATCACCTTATTTCTCTCTTAAATAGTTACACTTGGCATCCCAAAGAAGACTTCATTTGGCATTGGACCAGCTCTAGCTCTTTCACAGTTAAATCCTTTTATAACTTCATCAACCACGGTGGTGTAAACTCCCCGTTCGCTAATCGCATTTGGAGCTGTTGTGCGCCATTGAAGGCTAAAATCCTGTTTTTGCTTGCTATTAACAACAGACTCCTTACTGTTGAGGTTCTTAATAAGAGGAACCTAGCAATAGGTCAGTTTTTTTCTTTGTGTCACCATAGTTTTGAAGACAACAATCATCTATTCCTTCACTGCGCTTTTACAAGACAATTATGGCAAATCAATTTGTTGGCATGGAAGGTCTCCTCTCTCCCTTCTTCTTTTCTAGATATCTGGAGTAATCTGTCAGTCTGCAAGGAATTTCGTAATTCTTGGTTTCTTTTGACGATGGCAATTATTTGGGTCATCTGGAAACAAAGGAATAATTGCATTTTTAATCACTCTCCTAAACCTAATAACACGATTATTGATGAGTTTATTTTTTCGCTAAGCATTGGACCTCTTATCTCCCTATTCACAAAGTGCACAATTACAGTCTTCATCGCCTAGATGAGGCTTTTCTTTATTTACGTTCTATTACTTCTAATGTTATTCAATCTACTGTTCTTATACCCTAATTGGTCTGGTCTTTTGCTTTTCTTTGCAGGGCTAAATTTCTGAGACGTTTAGGTCTCGATCCTTTTGTTTTGAGACTGTTCCATTGGGGAGGTCTGCCTCTTTCTTTTGTGCGTCGGCTTGTTGTGATCAGCTGCGGATTTATTTGTTTTTGAGACTGGGCACCTTTGTGCCCATCTTCTTCCTGGTCTCTGATCTTTTTGGCTATGCATGAAGCTCCTTGCTGCTTGGTGTATATGTTCTTTTACCTGTTTTGTTCTTTTACTTACTATGATGTTGCCTCTTTTGTTGCGGACTGCGACGTCCACTATGACCTCAAGGCGTCTCAGCTCTCTTCTCCTTTGCTGTTTGTTTTTTAGGCGGGCCATTTTGGGTGCCTCTCATCTTTTGTGTTTCTGATCTTACTGTGTGTATGATTTTCTTTACTGCTTGCTGAATATGTTCGTTAACTTATTTTGTTCTTTACTTTAGTTTATTCTGTTGTGGCATCTTTTACTGCAGTCTGTGTTTACCTGTTTTATTTTTTTAGCAGAGCAACTCTATGCTTCTGTGTTGTTTTTTGTATGGAACTCATGTTCAGGATTGTTGTGACCTCGTTCTATATTTTTTGGTGAGGTTTGGGTTATCCCAGCTCCGGTCTTGGGGTGTTTCTGTCTCTCCGGTTGGTCTGCTCTGTTTTATGCAGGTGGTTTCTTTTACCTTTGTCCCCTACTCCTGGGCCTAGCTGAGATTCGGTGTCCCTGTTTTTTCGGTTGGGATGGTTTCTTGATGATCGTCATCTCTGATGGTGTGCATCGCGGAGCTAGCTATCGTGAGCTTTCCTGATTGTCGATGGTTGCCAGCCGCGGTCCAAGTGTAGTGCTGTCTGTGTGGTTGCTGTGTGAGGGGCGTTTGGATCGGTGGTTGGTTTTTGTGTTTGCGCTTTCGCATCAGCAAAGCTCTCCTTTGTCTGGTGGTTTATTCTTTCTGTGGTTCTTTAGCTTTTGTTGCTTTTGTTATTTTACCCCTTGTAAAATTGTATGTTGTACCTACTTTTTTATTAATATATCTGGCTGGAGTCGCTCGACTCTATCCGTGTTATCAAAAAAGATAAATGGTGTTGTGTATTGAATGGTTTGGGTGGGGTAATTATAAAAGAAATCATGAGTGGTTAAAGTAACTAATTTGCCACATCATCACCCACTAAACAACTTCTCTCACCCCACTTCTCAAGTCAGCAGGCTCATCTCATTTGGGTGTGCACATTGCACATGTACGTGCTTTGTGTACACCATATTTTTATTTTTATTATTTATTTTTTTTGAAAATGCAAATGGGCTCACTAATAAAAATGGATTTATTTGATGGGTTTTTAAAATATTTTTAGGCCCATGAGTTTTATAAAAATAATATAATACAAAATGTAGTAATTTAAAATGAGAAGAAAAATGTATATTACCTCTTAGACAGTTTAGAAACATTCATATAAAGATTTTACGTGCAATGCACATGCTAAATACTCAAAATTGATTTGAGAGAACGAAAAACAGTCAAAATAAAAAACATGTATATTTAATATTGTTACGGATATTTCACGTAACAAAAAATATACGTAATCGACATATGTATTGAAAGCACTTGCAATATACGTAAATACACAAAGATTGAAAATTAATATTTAAGTTGGTTCAAATAGGATAAGAACGAATTTTGAGAAGACGAAAAATGTACAAATAGCCAAAATACAAAATACTTATGATACTTATATTAAGATATATTACGGGTATTACCCGTAACAATACAAAATACACGTGCGTAACACACGTGGGCAAAATTGTCATAACTCAATTTTGCGGGGTGTTACAAGAAGAAACCACTAAATCGTGTTGTTTGCAAGAGAAAGAAGGGACGAGCTAGAAGGAATGGATCACACAGGTGAGGAATCAGTTTTATACAATCTAAGGTGGAGATTGTTAGGGTTTATGTTTTACATACTATGTTCGATGTGAAAAGAAAATGGTGAAGCGAGAAGAGGTTTTGAAGCGAAGAAATGAGGCGAAAGAAGATGCTGGATTGACTGCCTGGGAGATGCAAGTCTTGTTGCGACCAAGGGGCCACACTAACTTTGACACACTAGTCGAGATGGATACTTGGTAAATTAGTCTGAAGTCCTGTATGACTCAAAAAAAAGTCTCTTATTGAAATGTAAGGTCTGAACTAATTTAACTATCAAGTCATCTCGTTATTTTTTCCATGTACGACAATTATTCGAGCCACAGCCCCGACAATCTCCACACTGGCTCGAATTAGAGTCTACACCATGGAGAATGTTGGCAATCCTCCACCTGGCACTATATTCTATATACCTTTGTTAATGTTTTTGACTTGATTTTTGCCTCCGTCATCTTGACTCGGCACATATGCTTTCCATCAATCACCTTATTGATACAGCAAGAGTATGCATCTATCTACTTATTAACTCAACACATGTTTTCCATCAAACACCTTATTGACACACATCATGACCATGCCTTCCGGCAACCCTTTAATAAACTTGACAAAGCCTCCATCCACCAATTGACTTGACACGATAACTCGATTTTAATATCCCACACAACCCAAGAATATTTACAATGAGCTCTGATACCACCTTTAGCGACTAAGAGCCCATTAACTTTGGCACGTTAGCCGAGATAGATATTTGGTAAATTAGACTAAAATCCTATATGACCTAAAATGAAAATCTTTTATTGGAGTTTAGTGTAACACCCCGTGCTTAACAATATATATATATATATATATATATATATATATATATATATATATATATATATATATATATATATATATATATATATATATCTGTGTGTGTGTGTGTGTGTGTATGTGTGTGTGTGTGTGTGGTGAGATTGGTAATTGTCCTATAGAGATTTCTATAGGGGATGTCGCTTGGGATTTAATGCATAAATGAGAAGTGGGGGGTTGGTTTTTGTTGGCTATTGGCTACTCTCCACGTGGTGTGAGCATGTCCCACATCGGCCAATACTCGTGAGATTAAGTGATTATATAGGATAGCCTATGATCAAGAGGCACCAAATAATCCAGACACCTTTTGTGAGGCAACCTGTGGTGGGCAGTTGTTAGAATTTGTTTGGGCGGGGGCCCAAGGCATTACATTTAGGATCTAAACTAATTTAACCATCCAACAATCTCTTTATTTTTTCCATGTCGGACTATTATCGAGCCACAACCACAACATGAATTTTAGAACTTCTTACAGTGATTACATGCTCCTGTTGCGAAGTAGTTTCCCTTTGATTAAGTTGTTGACCAATTTTGCCATCAAGAACTGTAAGGTTGTGAATCAATTCCGACATCAACCCCTTCTGTTCAACAACAGAATCCGAGATTCTTCAGTTGATCGCCTTGTAACTTCGTTGTCACCTTCAAGCCCTTAATGGATTCGTCCATCAATCGCCATCGTGTGCCATCCGCAACGAGAGCACCAATTCATATGAATGAATCAAGTATATCTATCGAAGAATTACAACCAGAAATCAATGAGTTTGGGGAAATTTACAGTGGATTTGGAGATGGAGAAAAGCTAGGGTTTCCAGAAATTTAGCGAAGAACAGGAAATCAAGAAGAAGAAGAAGAAGTTGGTTGCAACTGAACTGATACTTAGAGCATCCACTATCGTTTTCTAAAAACCCAAAAAATAGCCATTGAGTTAGAAAATACTCCCACTATCGTTTGCTAAAAACCCAATTTTTAGAATAGGAGTAAACAGTGCTTCGCTAAACTTAGAAGTCGCGATAGAAGTCTGCTAAATATAGAAGACGGATGAAGATGATCCGTTTGAGGAAAAAAATGGGACGAACAGAAGATGAAGCTCCGTCCATCGTTTATTTGGTTTTAAAAAAAATAGGCTACGTTTTTCAGAAAATTAAAATAAAAAAAATCGTCAAACGGAGGATCATCATCCGTCCCAATTTTTTATTATAAAAATTTTTGTACATTTTGCATTATACGGAGGAAGTTCATCCATCCAATTTTTTTAAAAAAATCTTTCACTTTTAGCAATAACGATAGCAGCTCTGCTGTATAGTTTCTAAATCCTAATTGCTAAAAATAGAAAATTTAGAAGAAACGATAATGGATGTAGGGCTGCAATCGAGCCGATCCTAGCTGATGCGGTTTATTTCTAGGAGACGTGTGGATGCACCAGGTGTGAGTTCGGACTCGATTTGTATTGAAGGAGAATGCTGCTCGTCTGCCGACCTTCGGTTGACCTTCTGGAACCTACGATGAGCTCGGAATGATGTTGAAGTCTGGGCTCGGATCTGAGGGGTCGGATCCGAGGTCTTGTGTACCTGCAGACGGTCCTGAAACACCGGGGTTTATCCCGGTGGCGGACCCTCCGACGATCTAGTCAGTCTCTGTGAGAGAGTAGCAATAACTAGGTATATTTAAGTGGCAAAAGATTGATTACCTCAAAAGGTGGGTGTGGGTCTAGTATTTATAGAGAATCCCAACCGGGTTTGGTTTCTCTTGGGGGGCCGGGTCTGGATCCGAAAGCCCGTGGGCCTGACGTGGCAGAAGGCCCAGGGGGTTTAGGGCAGACGTGGCAATACCAGGAGTGGTATAGGGCTGACGTGGCAAAACCCTTGGTGGTATATGGAGCTGACGTGGCTGATCGTGGGTCTCCTGTGCTTCTGGGGGGGATCGGAGGGCCTAGACTGCGCCAGGTCATCCTTCTACTTCGCCAGAGAGGGGGGACGGCCTGTGGAACTGTCATGGATCGGACTCCGAGGACTACCGAGGCTCGTCGGTACGAGGAGGCCAGTACTGTGAGGGCAAATATGAGGTTCGGCGCCGACCCTGAAGGGATTCGGGGCCGAACTAGATTGTTACTTTTACCTTTCCGAGTGAGAATTGTATTGGGCCTTGGTTGGGCCTTAGGCCATTTTTACCCTATCACACAAGCCCCCCACTCCTGCGGGGGTGCGGGAGCAAGCCTTGGAGGAGTGTTCATGGTTGTAGAAAATGGGAGGGCGAATCCCAGGGCCTTCTTGGTGGGGTTGCCCTGAGGCTTTGACCGGACCTCGAGTTTGTCGAGGGTCTATGGGTAGGCGAAGGCGATGGCGAACCGTTGTATCTTCCGGAGAAGAGTACCCTGGTGTCTGACTGAACCTCGAGAGGACGAGGGTTTATGTGTCGACAAGGGTGATGGCGAGCCGTTGTTTCTTCCTGAGAAGAGTACCCTGGTGCCAGGCCGAACCTCGAGATGAGGGGGAATTATGGGCTGGTAAGGGTGATGGCCAGCTGATGGATCTTCCGAAGAAGAGTACCCGGGTGCCAGACCGGACCTCGAGCTGGCGAGGGATTATGGGTCGGTAAGGGTGAAGGCGAGCCGTTGTTTCTTCCTGAGAAGAGTACCCCGGTGCCAGACCGAACCTCGAGATGAGGGGGAATTATGGGCTGGTAAGGGTGATGGCCGTTCGGTGGATCTTCCGAAGAAGAGTACCCAGGTGCCAGACCGGACCTCGAGCTGGCGAGGGATTATGGGTCGGTAAGGGTGAAGGCGAGCCGTTGTTTCTTCCTGAGAAGAATACCCTGGTGCCAGACCGAACCTCGAGACGAGGAGGGATTATGGGTTGGCAAGAGTGATGGCGAGCCGGTGGATCTTCCGAAGAAGAGTGCCCTGGTGCCAGACCGGGCCTCGAGCTGGCGAGGGGATTATGGGTCGGGCAGTTTGTGGGCGAACCGTTGTGTCTTGGGACTGTTGAGCAGGGTAGTCTGTTCTTTTCGTGGAGCATTGGGGGCGCCCTGGGATCTGTGCGAGGTTCCCATTTCCTAGGTGCTTTAATGGCGCCGCCTAATAAATATATGGCGCATGGTCTTCCGTCGTTTGGTTTTCCCCATGTCATAAAGGTCGGCCCCTGGGGGAGGCTATAAGTACCCCCCCCCCTCTTTTTCGTAGTGGTCCAGATCAAAGCAAGGGTGGTCTGTTTGGCCCTTAAAGGTGTCTGTTTCGGCGGACGCCTGTCTCTTGATAATTTTTACCCCCGGTTGTGTCGGAGAGGTGGTTTCTTTGTCGCCCGGATCTTCTCTGGGATCTGATGGCCCTGATGTGGCAGCCAGATCCAGGGGGGATCAGGGCGAGAGGGACAACGACCGAACTTCGAGGGGTGAGCTGTTTGCAACTGTGAAGGTTCTCATCCTTCCGGGAGAGATGAAGGGCGTTCCGGGCCAGTTGTTTGCAACTGTGAAGGTTCCGTTGCCGGAGCAGGCTGAACCTTTGCAGTTGCATCAACTGGCTCGGAATGGTGCACTTCTTTCGACCTCTAGGTGTTGATCTGCTTTCGACCGGGGTGCTTGCCGAGAGGGGCGTCTTGAAGCTTTGAGCCTTGGGTAGATGAGTCGTTCTCCGATTGGAGGTTGACTACTCTGCGTCCCAATAGGGCTCCAGGTTGTGGTGGTTTCTATCTCACCCGGGAACAGTTCGGGTCTTCGGCCGACGACGCTGTAAGCCCCGAGCTGCTCACGGGTGAAAGGGGAACCGACCCAGTCTCGGAGCCCGGGGCGTCTGTCTAAGGACGGTGCCTTAAATCTTAAATAAAAATGTTCCTTCCTCTGAACACTTCTTCCGAGCTGACCTCCTCGTCTGGCTGCCAGCCTGTCAATGGATGATGTCAGCAGCGCACGTTTTGAGGACGTGGCGCGAATTCCCAGGCAGCAGTTGCATGTCAAATAGGTGAACAGTACTCGCGGAAATCGAGGAGTCGCTTCTATCTCCTATAAATATTCCCCCCTTTCCCCCATCAGTCCACTCCTTTCTTGCTGCTTTCTTTTTCAAAAATTTCTCACCACTTCAGCGCTCATCTTTGTCGCTTGCCGTACTAGGCTCGCCCTTCCAAAGTGACCCCAGGTGAGTTGGTAAGTCTGCTTAGTTTAGGCATAGATGGATAGGGCTCAGTCTGGCTCGTCAGCGTCGACGACTAGGGGGGAAGTGAAGCTTATCTCTGAATCGACGTCCTGGGAGGAGCCCGTACTCGAGGAGTCAGCGTACGTTGATGAGTCTTCTGATACGGTTTCGTGGGAGGAACCCGTTGGTGAGGAGGAGGTATATGGTGCGAGGTTGTTGCGCTCTCGTCGTCCCTTCGTGGTGGAGAGCGGCGAGTCGGGGGAAGTGAACGATGGTTCGGACGACGTCTGTGTTTTGGAGTTGGCTTCCGAGGGAGAGGGAGGCGAGGGCGGCATTGTAAGGAGATCCACAGTTCAGGGTGCAGGTCCGAGTTCCATGTTGACTGGTCGGCGGCCCCTATTCACTCCCTCGCCGGAGCGAACCAAGAAGAGGAAGAAGGCTCCGAGGAGGGTAGGATCGAGGACTGGTGGTTCGAGCCAGGGGTCGGTCTACCGCAGCTTGTGGACAGGTTCGCCCGTGCAGCCGAAGCATTTCCGTCAATATCCTGATGACCTATCCGACAAGGAGCTCTTCGGCGTGCAGGCCTCTTCGCCGAGTCGGACGGGGGTGTTGATGGATGCGATTCTGACCGTCTTGGATGGCGGGGACTTGGAGGTTTTGCAGCTGGCGTACCACATAGGTCCTAGTTACGAATTGATGCTGCCGAGCTCTACTCTTCGCCCAACCGATCCCCTATCTGCTTGGTATTGTGTCTTCCCCGTGGACGCGTTCATTTCTGGACTGAGGCTACCCGTCCATCCGTTTGTTTGGGAAGTGCTGAACTGGGCCTCCTTAGCACCGATGCAGTATGGGCCGAACTCTTGGAAGCAGATAATTTGTTTTGTACTGATGTGCGAGGAACAACAGGTACCCCTGCGGTTGAACGTGTTCCGAGCGACGCTGATGATTAGTTCGGCGGCCGAGGGCGTTTACTATATCTCCCCCCGGAGTAGGAGGAAGGTTGTTCATAGCCATCCGGATTCCATCAAGGATTGGAAGAGAAAATATCTGGTGATCCGGAGTGAAGAGCCCTGGGACATTCCGACTCGATGGAACTACTCCAAGCCGAGCTATCCCGCGCCGGGGCCGGGGGATCTGACGGCCGAGGAGTGGGGGTTTGTTGAGCGCCTCCGTTTGTCCCCTAGTATCGATTGGACGAAGGTGACGGAAGTTCACCAGGCGAGCGTTGGACTGAGCCCAGCCGTTCTGCGTATGTAGTTGTTTATTTTCTCTCGATCCTTTCGTACTTTCTTGCTCATTGCTCTTAATGGTTTTTTCTGTAGATATGGATGAGGCATCGATCAAAGCAAGGAGGCTTGCCCTGAAGAAGGAGAATGCCGAGAAGAAGAAGGGGGAGGCGGCGAAGAGGCCGAGGGAGCCGCCCCTTGTTATCTCGGGGGTACCGCTCGAGTCGAGGGTTAAGAGGACTCGTTCGGAGATGAGCAAGGGGGCCGCCCCCTCGAGGGGTAAGGGCCCAGCGAGGGCATCCGAACTTGACAAGGGAAAAGGTCCCTTGGTAGAGGTTGAGGAGGAGGACCCGGTGGTGGAGATATTGCGGCAACGGTGGGCGCCGGACTGGTCGGTTCGGATGGGCGACTGTCTGACCGAGGAAGCCCAGGCCGTGGAGGTGGTGGAGAAGCTGGCGATGCCTCGCGATCGCCAGATGATGGAGAGCGAGCCCGTGGAGGTGGTATTTACGCGCCTGGCGCAGGCCACCGTGTCGGTAAGCTTGTCGACTTCCTCTTTTCTGTTTAGTCTTGCTTCAGGAGTTTTCTTCTTATCTGTGTCTTTCGGTCGCAGGCTTGTATGCAGGGAGCTAATGTGAAGAACCTCTACGAAGCGTCCCTGTCACAAGAACGCGCTCGGGCAGACAAGAGCGAGCGAGAGATGAAGGAGATGCGGATCGAGCTCGAGGGTTCGCATCAGCGGGAGCAGCAGATGAAGCTGGAGCTCGAGGCCAAGGACACCGAGTGGGGGAAGAGGGTGGCCTCCTTGAAGAGGAAGTCCGCCAAGGAGAAGGGGGAGTTAACAGCTGCGTTCGCCAAGGAGAGGGAAGAGCTGACGGATGCGGGTCAGCGGATGGTGATAGCCGCCCAGGATGAGTGCTACGCGAAGGCGCTCAGTCATGTGAGGCATTTCTATCCGACCGTCGACCTGTCGAACTTTGAGTACGACATGGAGATTGATGGGACCCCGAAGACTCCTGCCGAAGAGGGGCCCGTTGACAACCCGGCCGTCGATCCTCCTGCGGACCTGATCGATGACGAGGTGGGAAATCGAGTTGCATAGTTTTGTCTTCCCTTCTTCTTCCCCCCTTTCGATTGTATTTGCCTCCCGTGGACTGGCCACCGCCTTTTTGTAAGAAGCATCACCATTTTCCTATATATATATATATATATATATATATATAAAAGTAACTCTGACTTGTCAAGTGTTTTGACGCCGGTCATTTCCGGACCTCCTTGCTTATGTGCTACGAGTTGGCTCTCTTTGTAGGTTGTGGCTTCCCTTCCCGAGGTGGACCCCTGTCGTCCCGACGTGGCGTGGCCCTGGAGCAGGATGGAGGCATTGGAGGCCACTTTGGCTTGGTATAGTGAGAGGGCCCGCACCGGCGAGGCGGCCTGTAGCTATTGCAGGAACATGAATAAGGAATTCATTCCATTCCTTGCCCCGGCTGATAGCATACGAAATGATGAAGGAGATGTGGCTCGGCCTTATCGTTTTGTGAGGAATCGAAGTGGGATGAGGTGAAGTCTTGGGTGTTGATCCCCTATCTTGGTGTTAGGTCGGATCTGCCGAGGCGTTTGGAGCATGATACAACGAGATTTCCTTAGTATAAGATAGGAGGGGCCGCTAAAACGGCCCTTTACAAAGGAAAGCTTTACAAAAGGTTCACTTCTAGCTAAGTTAGAGTCTATGCTCGTTCTTCGCAGGAATTCACTGGGTGCTTGGCGTCAAGGGGGAACCTCTTCGGCTCGACGGTAGGTTCGGGGGTAGGGCCGTCCTTCTCTGGTTTGAATATGACGGCGTCGAGGGGGAACATTCCTCCCCCGACGGTGGTCATGTAGCATGATCGCGCTGCTTCTTGGCTGTCTCGGACGACGCCGACCCCTTGTGGGGTGGGAAATTTGAGCTTCAGATGGTAGGCCGAAGGCACTGCTTGGAGGGAGCACAACCCGGGTCGGCCGAGTACGGCGTGGTAAGCCGTCTTGACGTTGACCGCCATGAAGTCCATAGACTCGGTCCTTGTGACGGGAGCCGATCCTGCGGTAACGTCGAGGGTGACAATCCCTTCTATCACGACAGGGATGCCGGAGAACCCATGCAAGGTGTATCCGGCCGGCTTGAGCTTGCCTCTAGGTAACTTCAAATTCTCGAGGGCTTCGAGGAAAAGAATGTTCACCGAGCTGCCGTTGTCGACGAGGATCCGGCGAACTTCACAATTAGCCATGTGGGGGCTAATGACGAGGGCATCGCAGTGGGGGAGGCGAACGCCTTCGAGGTCCTCCCCTGAGAATGAGACTGGCATGGGTTGTAGCCTGGGAGAGGGGTTGCCTTGGACAGCATTCATCTCTCGGACGAAGGTTCTTCGGGAAGTATTCGATTCCCCTCCCATTGGCCCTCCATGGACTTAATGCAAGATAAATGGTGTGTCTGCGGCTCCCTCGGGCTCGGGATCCCGACCCTGGATGCGGTTCGGGGTAGGGTTCGGGGGCGAGTGTCCCCGGTTCCTAGTATCTCGTCGATCCCGCGGGAATTCTTGGGTGAATTCTCGGAGGTATCCCCTGGAGATGAGTCCCTCAATCTCGTCTTTCAGGGCCCGGCATTGATCTGTGTCGTGTCCATGGTCTCGGTGGAAGCGGCAGTAGAAGCGCTGATCTTGGTTCTTGCCGTTGTTAGGTCAGGGAGGTAATCGAACAATGCCTTTGTCTTCGATTTCTAAGAGGATGGCGAATATATTATGCGTCAGGGGAGTGTACCTCTCGAAGCGGGGGATCGGCAGGATCCTTTTTACGGCCCCTGCGTCCCTCGGAGCTCTCTTTGATAGCTCGACGTCTTCGGCCTTCCGCTTTCCCTTCGAGTCGGCTTCCCTGGCATCTTCGGGGCTAAGGGCCTCTTCCGCTCTAATGTATTTCTCGACCCTGTTGAGGAGGTCGGGAAAGTCAATGGGGGGTCTCTTCGCCAAAGAAGCTTTCAGCTGTCCGTGACGGACGTTGTGCCGAAAGGCCGCAGAGGCGATGCTTGGATCAAGCGAGGAGACCGCCCTTGCTTTCGTGGTAAACCTCCGGACGAACACTCTGAGGGACTCTCCGTCTATCTGTCTGAGCCCAAGTAAAGAGGTGCTGGTCCTTTCCGCCTTCCGGCTAGTGACGAAGTGAGCGAGAAAATTGCCTTCCAGTTGGTCGAAGGAGTAAATGGAGCCGGGGGTGAGTTTTGAGTACCATTCACGAGCCGGACCTCGGAGTGTGGCGGGGAAGGCTCGGCATAGCAGGGGATCCGAGACGTTGTGAATCATCATGAGGGTTTTGAAACCCTCCATGTGATCAGCGGGATCTCCCTCGCCGTCGTAGGTCTCGAATTGAGGTGGTCGGAAATTCCTGGGTATTTTCGCTTGGAGGATGGGGGCGGAGAAGGGAGGACGGACGGGTCTGTACCCCTGAGCTGCTCTTTGGCCGTTGTCCCCTATGTGATCGAGGCGATCCTCCATCTCTTGTAGGCGCCTCAGGAGTACGCCATCGTCCTCTGGCTGGATTGTTGATGGGCGGGACGCGCTGGCTTCGGCGTCCGACCCTGTTTGGGAATGGAGGGGTTCTTCCCTGGGGGCCCTTCGGAAAGCTCCCAGAATTTCTCTTCGGAAGGCTTGTAACTCCTTGTGAGTGACGGGGGCTCCCTCGACCCGGTTTGGTCGGTCCGAGGGTTGTCTTCCGACTCGGCTGAGCGCGGATCTTCGTCCCTCGGGCGACGGTCTTGGACGGTTCGGGGCCGGGTTGGAAGCGGCCCTTCCCCTGTTGCGGGTAATCTTGCGGTTGAGGATTATCCCCCGGAGGTCGGGCTGGACTGGCTGGGTGACGCTCCTTTGGGACTCTTGAGGGGGAGCCCTATGTTTTGAAGTGCGTGGCCCGGCGTTAGCATTTGGTGGGGGCGAGTCCCGTCGGTTGACGGAGGAAGCAGCCCCCTTGCTTTTGGAGGCCATGAGGATTCGGCTGTCGAGGCTCCTTGAGGGTCTGGCTCGGATCGGTTTCTGAAGCAGTGGTTTCCCACAGACGGCGCCAACCTGATGCGGTTTATTTCTGGGAGACGTGTGGATGCACCAGGTGTGAGTTCGGACTCGATTTGTATTGAAGGAGAATGCTGCTCGTCTGCCGACCTTCGGTTGACCTTCTGGAACCTACGATGAGCTCGGAATGATGTTGAAGTCTGGGCTCGGATCTGAGGGGTCGGATCCGAGGTCTTGTGTACCTGCAGACGGTCCTGAAACACCGGGGTTTATCCCGGTGGCGGACCCTCCGACGATCTAGTCAGTCTCTGTGAGAGAGTAGCAATAACTAGGTATATTTAAGTGGCAAAAGATTGATTACCTCAAAAGGTTAGTGTGGGTCTAGTATTTATAGAGAATCCCAACCGGGTTTGGTTTCTCTTAGGGGGCCGGGTCTGGATCCGAAAGCCCGTGGGCCTGACGTGGCAGAAGGCCCAGGGGGTTTAGGGCAGACGTGGCAATACCAGGAGTGGTATAGGGCTGACGTGGCGAAACCCTTGGTGGTATATGGAGCTGACGTGGCTGATCGTGGGTCTCCTGTGCTTCTGGGGGGGATCAGAGGGCCTAGGCTGCGCCAGGTCATCCTTCTGCTTCGCCAGAGAGGGGGGACGGCCTGTGGAACTGTCACGGATCGGACTCCGAGGACTACCGAGGCTCGTCGGTACGAGGAGGCCAGTACTGTGAGGGCAAACATGAGGTTCGGCGCCAACCCTGAAGGGATTCGGGGCCGAACTAGATTGTTACTTTTACCTTTCCGAGTGAGAATTGTATTGGGCCTTGGTTGGGCCTCAGGCCATTTTTACCCTATCACACTAGCCGAATATCTTCGGGCTCGAGCTCGGCTCAATAAGGAATCAAGCTCAGTTTTGAGCTCGAGCTCAGTTTGAGCCGAGCTTTGACCGAGCTTTAACCGAATTCGAGCCGAATAGCTCGTGAGCTTAGCCTTAAAAAAAAATTAAAAAAAATAAAATTAAAAAAAAAACAAGCTCGAGCTCGGCTCATTAAGCTATCGAGCTCAACTTTCGAACTAGAGCTCAGCTCAAGTCGAGTTTTGACCGAGCTCGAGCCGAATAGCTCGCGAATAGCTCGATTTGTTTGCAGCCATAAGTAGATGCTCTTACAACTTTCTCCTGTTGGGAAAAAACACAACACAACTTTTCCCTTTCACCAGATTAGCGAGAATGCGAAATGTAAGCGAAAATAGCACACACAAAAAATTGATAAGGAGTTCGGCACAATTTGGTGCCTACGTCTCCGGAGCTGCTGCAGATCTTTACTTTGAGGAAGAAAATTGTACAAAGTGTTTTTCTTCACAAAACACTCAAAAAATACTCACAACCGAAAACCCCAAGAATTTTTCCTCACAAAAGAATTCTCTTTCTACAAAGTGTTTACACACTCAAAAAACCCAAACACAAATTTCTCTCCAATTCTCTCTCTTTCTTTTCTTCTCAGATTGAAATATTGGATGAGATTTGACGGAGTTCTGGATGATCAAAACGTAAAGGGATGTGAGGATATATATAGGAGGAGTGTGGGGTTTTGGTGGCAGCCACAATTGACTATGGTGGATGGTAGGTGGGGGGTTTGGTGGGAGATAGTGCACCAACCCCCATGACAATCTCTCACTTGAAGACGGATTTCAATTAGTCTTCACACCTTGATCAATGCAGCAACTCTTTCCGATCTCATCATTCGTGTAGGCCAACTGAAGCTGAGCATAGCTTCAGTTTGTCAATAGTCACCGTCTTTGTTAGCATATCCGCCGGATTTTTACTTTCACTGATCTTTTCTAACTTCAAAATCCCATCTTCCAGAAGAGACCGGATGAAATGATATCGCACTTGTATATGTTTTGTTCTGGAATGAAAAGACGAATTTTTTGCCAGATGGATAGCACTCTGACTGTTGCAATACAAGACATTGTCTTCTTGTTTCTGGCCCAGTTCTTCCAAGAAACTTTGTAGCTAAACTATTTTCTTGCTGGCTTTTGTAACAACGACATATTCTGCTTCAGTTGTAGAGAGAGCAACTATCTTCTGTAGCTGAGAAACCCAACTCACGGCTATACCTCCTAGAGTATAGACATACCCTGTAGTGCTCTTTCTGATATCGACATTTTCGATTAAATCAGCATCCACATAGCCTGCGAGTGTCATATCTCTACCTTTGAAACAAAGTGCTTTATTTGTGGTACCTCGCAGATATCTGAGGATCCATTTAACTGCTTCCCAGTGTACTTTGCCTGGATTATTCATGTACCTGCTAATAGCTCCCATTGCTTGAGCAATATCTGGTCTGGTACAAACCATCGCATACATCAGTCTTCCAATTGCTGAGGCGTACGGAACCTTCTCCATGTGTGCACGCTCTTCTTTCGTCTTCGGTGACTGTTCTTTGGAAAGTCTGAAATGAACACCCAAAGGTGTGCTCACTGGCTTAGCATCCTACATGTTGAACCTGGAGAGTACTCTGTTAATGTACTCAGCCTGCGATAACATCAAAGTCCTCGACTTCGTGTCCCTCTTGATCCTCATTCCAAGAATCTACTTTGCAGCGCCTAGATCTTTCATTGCGAATTGCTTCGACAATTCCTGCTTCAGATTGATAATCTCTTGCATGTCAGGACCTGCAACAAGCATATCATCTACGTACAATAATAGAATAATGAAGCTATTATCGAACTTCTTGATGTAGCAACAATGATCTGCATGGCATCTTGTGAAACCGCTGCTGCTCATGAAGCAATCAAACTTCATGTACCACTGTCTGGGAGCTTGTTTTAAGCCATACAAGCTCTTCTTCAGTCTGCATACGAGGTTCTTCTTGTTCGCCTGTATGAAGCCTTCTGGTTGCTTCATATAAATCTCCTCATCTAAATCACCATGAAGGAAAGTTGTCTTTACATCTAACTGTTCAAGATGTAAATTTTCTGCAGCTACAATTTTCAATACCAGTCTGATTGTAGTCAGCTTCACGACTGGAGAAAAAATTTCGTTGTAATCAACACCTTCTTTTTGCTGAAAGCCTTTGACTACCAATCTTGCTTTGTAGCACTTGCTTCCATCGTGCTCTTTTTTAATCCTGAAAATCCACTTATTATGGAGAGCTTTCTTTCCTGGTGGTAGTTCAGCTAATTCCCATGTCTGATTTGACATGAGCGAGTCCATCTCATCTTTCATGGCAGATTCCCACTTGACTGAAGCCTCCACTTGCATTGCTTCATCATAACACTCTGGTTCTCCACTATCAGTTAGCAACAAGTACTGCAAAGAAGGCGAATAGCGCTGGATTGGTTTAGGAATTCTGGAGGAGCGTCTCACTTCTAGCGTGCTTGGTTCTTCATGAACTGCTTCAGGACTAATCTGGACATCACTTCCAAATATCTCCTCGAACTCTACGAATTCCTTCGTTTCAGCATGTGTACTGGAGCTACTTGATTCTACAGTTGATCTGTCTTTGTACATCACATTCTCATTGAATATGACATCTCGGCTTCTGATGATCTTCCGATTTTCATAATCCCAAAATCGGTAGCCGAACTCGTCACCACCATATCCAATAAAAACACATTTATTAGATTTCGGATCTAATTTACTTCTTTCAGCAGAATCAATATGCACATAAGAAATACAACCAAACACTTTCAAGTGTGAAAGGTTTACCTCTTTTTTGCTCCAAACTTCCTCTGGTATTCCACCATCCAAAGGTACGGATGGCCCACGGTTGATCAAGTAGGCAGCAGAGTTGATGGCTTCAGCCCAGAACATCTTGGGTAAGCCGGCGTGTATCCTCATGCTTCTGGCACGTTCATTCAGAGTTCTGTTCATGCGCTCTGCTACGCCATTCTGTTGCGGTGTCATGGGAATCGTTTTCTCCATCTTGATGCCGTTGTTCGCGCAGAATTCTCTGAATCTACTATTTGTGTACTCTCCACTATTGTCAGACCTTAGACGCTTGACTTTCAAACCAGTTTCATTTTCCACCATGGCTTTCCATTTTCTGAAGGTATCAAAGACTTCTGATTTCTTCTTCAGAAAATATACCCACACCTTCCTTATAGAATCATCAATGAAGGTGACATAATACAATGAGCCTGCTAGAGATTGAACCGGAGATGGTCCCCATACATCAGTATGAACCAACTCTAACTTTTCTGCCTTAGGTGTCTTGCCAATCTTTGCAAAGATGACCTTCTTCTGTTTGCCGAAGATACAATCCTCGCATAGGCCAACATCCACGCTCTTCAGATCTGGCAGCTTCCCCTTTGACATGAGTATCTTCATCCCTTTCTCGCTCATATGACCAAGCCTTTGGTGCCATAGATTTGATTTTCCATCAACATCTGCACTTGCAATGATACTCTCCAAGTTTGAGGTCACATAGAGAGTACCAGTCTTCTTACCACGAGCAATGACAAGTGCTCCTTTGGTAATCTTCCACACAGCCTGAAAAGGTTGTACAATAACCTTCTCCATCCAGCTGTCCCCCTGAGATCAAATTCCTTTTGAGGCCAGGAATATGTCTCACTCCCTGCAGCTTCCATGTAGTCCGGTTTGTCAACTTTATTCGAATGTCTCCCTTTCCCAACCTTCCCAAAATCACCATTGATGTAGTTCTCCATGATTTCTCTGCATGGGGTGGAGTGGAAAGATGCCCCTGAATCTAAGATCCATGATTCAATTGGACTGTTGACGCTTAGAATCATTGCATCGCCTGCTTCCTCGGTCACGTTGGCAGATTCCTGTGCGCCAGTAGCTTTCTTCGGTACTTGGCAATCTCGTTGAAAGTGACCCCTCTTGCCACAATTGTAGCAGCTGAAAGCTTTCTTTCCCGATCTAGATTTACCTCGTCTAGATTGCAATCTACTGCGATTAGAGTTTCTTTCTGAAGTTCTTCCTCTTGACTCTGTGTGCAAAGCTGAGGAGGAGGTTGATGCTTCACCGGATTCTCTCCGCCGAATTTCTTCACTCAATACCAGATCCCGAACATCGTTGAACTTCAATTTACTATTTCCTGACGAACTACTGACTGCTGTAACAGTAGCATTCCAACTGTATGGTAGAGAAGATAAGAGAATCAAAGCTCGAACTTCATCATTGAACTCAATTTCTACGGAACTCAACTGGGTTGTGATTGTGTTGAGTTCGTTCAGATGTTGAGCCACCGATGCGCCTTCTATCATCTGTAAGTTGAATAACCGCCTCATCAAGTGAACTTTGTTTGAGGCCGATGGCTTCTCGTACATACTGGAGAGAGTTGCCATAAGACCCGTCGTGGTTTTTTCCTTCGCTATGTTAAAAGCAACATTGCGGGAGAGCGTCAATCGGATAACTCCAAGGGCTTGTTGGTCGAGAAGAGCCCAATCTTCCTCCTCCATGTCTTTTGGTTTTTTTCCCGAGAGAGGTTGATACAGTTTTTTCTGATACAGATAATCTTCAATCTGCATCTTCCAAAAGCCAAAGTCCGCACCATCAAACTTTTCAATTTTCACCTTCCCTTCATCTGCGGCCATCACTCCCACTCGAATCTGGCTTCTCCTGGATCGTTTCTGACTATTCTTTGACAGAAATCACAACCAAAGCTCTGATACCAGTTGTTGAAAAAAAAACACAACACAACTTTTCTCTTTCACCAGATTAGTGAGAATGCGAAATATAAGTGAAAATAGCACACACACAAAATTGATAAGGAGTTCGGCACAATTTGGTGCATACGTCTCCGGAGCTGCTGCAGATCCTTACTTTGAGGAAGAAAATTGTACAAAGTGTTTTTCTTCACAAAACACTCAAAAAATACTCACAACCCAAAACCCTAAGAATTTTTCCTCACAAAAGAATTCTCTCTCTACAAAGTGTTTACACACTCAAAAAACCCAAACCCAAATTTTTCTCCAATTCTCTCTCTTTCTTTTCTTCTCAGATTGAAATATTGGATGAGATTTGAAGGAGTTTTGGATGATCAAAACGTAAAGGAATAGGAGGATATATATAGGAGTGTGGGATTTTGGTGGCAGCCACAATTGACTATGGTGGATGGTAGGTGGGGTGTTTGGAGGGGGATGGTGCACCAACCCCCATGACATCTCCCTCCCTTTATCTATACTCGGTCTTCCTACCAAATCTCTACTAACTCTTATCGCCATCCACGTGTCCCTTCTGATGCCGCGCTCTTCTCTTCTTTAAATCCAGCACCTGCATCTCACGTGTCCAACTCCTCCAAATAACCCGGCCTCTTCCTAGTTCTTTTGGGCCTGAAGCAAACTTCATTCTCTTTAACCTCCCATCATCACTCGTATGACAAGTGCTATCCTGTTATGCTTCCCTATTCCTGATATAATCTCCCAACCTCGCCATGGACTTGACCTGACTTGAAGATTCAAGCACAGCTGACTTTATAATCAATCTCTCAGACAAGTGCTACCGAGTTATGCTCCCTATTCCTAATATAAATTTTCGAACATCGGACCTTGTAAAGTTATAGTGGAACTGTAAGCCTCTTCCCCGTTGGTGATATGTGTTTGCTTCTTGATTTGTTTTTGCATGGAGTGTGTTTTTCACTAGCATGCAAATCCATTCAGGACCACTTTTAATTACCTCAAAGAAACTTGTATACTACTTGAAGATGTTAGATGTATATGTATATTCTCAGTATAATAGGATAATATTGTGTATATTATTCTATGGGGCAATACGGGTTTACACGTGTTATGTATTAATTATTGGAACGGGTTGAGTGGGCTAAAAGCCCAGTACCCTAAACCCAGTCTAATCTCTATATAAGCTGGTCTAGAGGTAGTGCTCTGTGATATTCCAATACTGATAAGCAGGGTATAATATCTTAAGCGGCTAGAGATTAACCCTAACCCTAATTTCCCCAAATCAGTATTAACAATCTTAAGATATTATGTATCATTACCTCCAACCTTTGTAGCCGTCGCTGCTGCCTCCGACCACTGTGGGAGTCGTCGCAGATCCCGATCACCGCAGCCGTCACGATGGCAGAGCGCCGTCGTCGTTCGATCTAGTCGTCTTCCTCCTTGGATCTATTGTCGCCGTCGTGGATGATCGAAGACAGTCGCATTCCAGTCGTCGTCGCGGATCCCAATCGTCGCTGCAGATGCCTTGAAAGTCGCTGCCGTCACAGGGGGCGCGAGCCGTCGTCGCTGCCGTCGCGGGGGCGCGAGCAGCGAGCCGCCGTCGCTGGGCGCGAGCCGCCGGAGGTCGCCGGAGGTCGCCGAACCACCCTCTGGAGACTGTAGTCCGTGCTGCCTCTTCCTCCACCATTATATCCATTGATCTTTGTATGAGATTGAAGGAGAAGAAGGAGACTACTCAGATCCAAAATTTTGATTTTTTCAATTGGTGGATTATGGTGTTCTGTGTTCGGATGGTTGGAGCAGATCCAGATTCAGATCCAGTCCAACAGCTTCTCTATTGATTGGTGACTGCTGTTTGGTGTTTGGACTGTTGGATCAGATCCAGATCCAGTCAAAATGAATCAAATCTAGATCTAACTAGTACAGACAACCCATTGGATATTGATTTGTAGTCCGTGTTTGGGCAGAAGACTGGATTTGCTGCAGATATAAATTAAAGATAAGTTATTCACCAAATTTAAATTGTTATTTAATTATTTGTTTGAATTTTGTTGCTAAGTGCTAAAGTTCAAAACCGTATTAAGCATTGTTTAATTAAATACAAATCTGAATAACTGCTTTGGCTACGTGCTATGGATCAAATATTTATTTTGATAAATTATAGTTTTGACTATAAAGTTTGGATCTCCAAATTAAATTGTTGCTAGAATTAAACGGTGTCAATAATTTGTTTAATTGGCTAATCTTTAACAATTTGATGAATGTAGGAACTTCAAAGTTACCTACAAATTGTGTGTTGGAGACGATGGATATGCATTACGGTTGAATAAGTCTGCACTACGCAGGCTTCTCCATCGAATTTGGAAAACACTTCTAACTTGAAGTGTCTGTATGATCTACTCTAACTTTCTTAGTATTTTTCATGTGATGAATGTGTTAACGTTCTGTGCGTTTGATCATATGATTGAGAGTTTTAGATCATAGTTATTCTCGTTTTGGAAAACTAGCATGTTTAGGGTTGTTAAGTATTTTATCATACTATGTGTATAGATATTTTGACAAATCCATTGCTTGCAGTTTGTGTGAGATTATATATTTGCTTCTCTAATAATTAAAATTTTTGTATAAGATCTATGACAAATATCCGTAACTTAGATAGGAGCATCCTGTAATGCAGAATATGACTCCATTATTTACGTTTTGTTCTTTATCGTTCATTGTACTGTGTGTGCAAAATTGAATTATAAAATATGGGTCATTATCTCGCTTAGTGTTTCGAAGATGATGAAGAACCAATAAAGAAAATATAGCTCAATTTGTTTGAGCACGGGGACATTGTTAGAATCGCTAGAGAAAGTGAACAATTTTTGTGATAGAGTAATCTTGTATTAGCTCTTATAAGGTGCATACATTGTCAATCGCATGTATAAGTTGAGTTTAACAAGTGAAACAATTAAAAATAATAGTTCTAATTATGTTCTTGAACCTAGCATAATTGGCTAGGATTTGAGAAATATATATTCAATTGTCTGTGAAGAAATGTGATCTAATTATCAAAACTGTGGGAAAACGGAGTTAAAAAGCTATTGAGTCAAAAGCTTTAACATCCAAGTTGTTTTGAAATTTAGAATCACTGTGAACTATATATTAATTTGTTTGTTCTTGTTAAAACTCATAACTCTGCCAAATGACACTTCATTAAATATGACAAATATAAAAGTTGTGTTCAGATTATGATTACTAGAAAATCATTTAGTATGGTCTCTAGGAGCACTCAACTTCTTGAGTCAATACATTCTAATATTTGTGATCTCAGTAGCTTTGTGACTATATGAGACGATTGTTGGTCAGAAGTATTTAATCACCTATGTAGATGATTATTGAATATTTGTCATACATATATGGAGGCTGTAACACTCGTTATTGTGATAAATTAAAATCTAGTTAAATGCTAAAAATCAAGGGTTCAGTGTTGATGGAGGTAGTGAATATGTTTAACAACTTTAGAGAAGTTTGCATTGGGCATAATCTCTACTGCACTCTACTTACAACAATCAAACAGTATTGATAAAAGTTAGAATCAAACTCTTAGTGAAATGTTGAATTCTATATTATTGACTGTTGTTTGATGTTGTATTGTTAATCATATCTCTAAATGTGTTACTACACTCTAAATTGAATACACCTTGTAGATCAAGGCAAGAAAACACAAATAGTTTTGTTAAAGTGAGATTTTGTGTTGTGATACTTATGTTAGAATACATAACCCTAGAAGGCCTAAAGTAGGACCTACAACAGATATTTGTGTGTTTAGAAAGTGCAGAATGTAGTTCGGTGGATAGATGTTGGATCTATCTAATTTGTATTAGAAGAATCTAGACTTGCAGAGTTCTTGCAGGATGTGTTCATCAAAGATAAATGTATGAAATAATTTAGTCATACATACATGCTCAATGATTCACAGTTGGAATCAAGAACTAGTCTTACTGACACTTAAAAACCTGAATGACAAATAAGCTAAGAAGAGTTTTAGTAGACAGTGAGATGATTATGTGTCATACAATAATACTTCAATTTAGTTGATCTGCCGAAAGAGGCTAAAACTATAGTAAGCCAGTGGGGTTTTGTAGAAGAAACTTAATTTTGATTGTTCAGTAGCAATCTTAATGCTTTTTAGTAGCTAACAGATTGAATGAAAAATGGAGTAGATTTATTTGATGTCTACTCACATGTTTGTCATATTGCTACAATAAGTATTCTTCTTACCCTTACATCTATTGAAAATTTTGTCATTCATAAAAGATATTTAAAAGTTTTGTACTTGATATTTTGTACTGAACAGTTTTGTACTGAAAAGTTTTGGACTAATATGTTTAGTGAACAAGATTTACAATTTAGTAAAATCATTGTATGCTTTGAAACATGTAATATAGCTATCGTATAAATAATCTGACAAATTTCTCAAAGAGCCTAGTATATGAATCAAGTAATTCAGATCAGTGCCTTTAACTTTGTGGTGTGTCAAATATAATGGCTATTATTTACTTGGTTTTATTGACATGATTGTTGATTGGAAGTGACATCTCTATTATAAATGGAGTTAAATTGTGCTATCCAAATAAATTTAGCTTGAAACACCTAAGTATTGTGGTCACCATATTACGTATAAGGGTGAGTTTTGGTTGGCAAGGGATAACCCTTAGTCAAACTCAATAAATCAATAATGTGTTTCAAAAGTAGGGATATAGTGATTGAAAGTGTGTTCTGAAACACCTTATGATTATGATAAAAGGGTTGATACCTAATGATGGTACAACTATGAGACATGTTGAAAAGACATAGCCTTTGAGGTAGGTATGATTTGCAGACTCATTAATAATCCCATACACATTTGAATGCCCTTAACAGGCTAATGAGATACCTGAGTGGTACTTAAGAGTTTGCTTTGTGCTACTCAAAGTTTAGTGAAAGTCGACAACTAGTGGATATGTGTTCACACTAGGAGGAGCAGAAAAATTATGGAGATTAATAGGCAAACAAGTGTTGCGTTCTCATCCAAGAAATCAGACCTCTATGTGTTATCCTCTGCAGGGAAAGAGGCTGAGTGGATTGAATGACTTATTGCTAATCATCCATTTGAGAAGTTTAATGTAAATTCTCTATTCTGTTATGCGACTATCAAGCTATAATGCACTGTAGCTCATAACTCACTCTATAATAGTAAGAGGAGTATATTAAGGCTGAAAGAAGCCTAGTTGAACTTTCTCATAGATAAAGTGCAATTGTGACAAGTATGGCCAATGCTCTTGCTAAGAGACTTGAAAGTGATCTAATTATCAAAACTGTGGGGGAAATAGAGTTAAAAGCTATTGAGTCAAAAGCTTTAACATCCAAGTTGTTTTGATATTTAGAATCCAATTGGAGCCATAGAGAAGTTCAAACTGAAGCATCAATTTTAGGCAGTTGACATGCTTTAGATAATTTGAAAAGTTCTATGTAAATTCTGTTAATATATAATTTCATTCTAATTTTGATGATACTATATATTTTCATGATTTACTTAGAATCATCTCATTATTCCAAAAGAAAGCATGAAAACTTGTTGATGTGTTTCCGATGTTTAGAATGGTTGTTATATCATTCCAATTCTGATGATATAACTCTTTTATGGATTCATGTTTCATTCCAATTTTGATAATTCAGAATTAATCATAATTGATTTGACTGTTCTATCATTCCAATATGAAACATAGTATAGTTCTTGTGTGGAAACTATAATAGTTCTTGTTCTTTATTTTATTAAAGAAACTTGATTGTGATGCTTGCGTTATATTTTGCTAAGCTATCGTTGAATTGTACTAAGTTCTTTAGTAGAACCAGATACTTTATGAAATTTGCTAGAATTCTTAGAGATATGTCTCTTGATATTCTTGTCTTCAATAAGCTAGCAAAGATGGAGGAGTTAAATCTGTCAACATAGATTTCAGAATAATGATTTGCTCAAAATGGAGGAGTAAACATAAAGCAGTCTGCAAGGATATAGTTTTGGTTTATTTATCGAAAGAATAAATTTGCCACTTGCTTGATAAAATTTCTGTTGAGTTTAAGACTCTTGTGTTCATGAGCTTAAAACTCATATTTTGTTCTTGAAGTTTATTTGCTTTGGTTGATTTTGAAACTATGACAGTCTTTCTAGTTGGTTTAGTCATTGTGAACTATTCTATTTTGATATGGTTTTAGAACTATTTGATTATTTTGGTTTAGTCATATTTGAACTATTCAAGTTATAATTGATTTAGTCTATTATCCATGTTCTTTATGATTCAATAATGTTTGAATCTTTGTGATCCAATATTATAACATTGCTTAGCCTAATATATTGAGAATATAGGAGGAGATTGTTAGATGTATATGTATATTCTCAGTATAATAGGATAATATTGTGTATATTATTCTATGGGGCAACACGGGTTTACACGTGTTATGTATTAATTATTGGAACGGGTTGAGTGGGCTAAAAGCCTAGTACCCTAAACCCAGTCTAATCTCTATATAAGCTGGTCTAGAGGTAGTGCTCTGTGATATTCCAATACTGATAAGCAGGGTATAATATCTTAAGCGGCTAGAGATTAACCCTAACCCTAATTTCCCCAAATCAGTATTAACAGAAGCAACACTTAATAAAGACTGAGCAGAATTATTCCTGCTCATTCCATGAATCGACCGAGCCTGACAGCTTAACCTAGCCTATAGTAAGCATTTTTTTTGTGGACCATTTGCAGCTGTATTATTTCTATTTAATCCGCATTTGAAGAGTTGTTGGGGAGATCGAATCTGGGTTGCTCTATAATACCATACGATGCATCCTACCAATAGACCAGAACTCCAAATTAAGTAGTGTTAAATATTGAGGTTTTTAATATTTATATTCCAGATTCTCCACAATTGTTGGCCTTGGATCAAATTAACATGGCAACTCTAACACTTCACAGATAACTTCGGTAATCATCCTCATTTCACAGAGTCGTTATGACTCGTTTAATTATTTTGATGACTTATTAATCGTCCATACCCGGAACTTTTATCCGGCAATGAGTCTTCTTTTCCAGTCACTGGGGAACTTTTATGCAACAAGAGTCCTTTCTTTCAGTTCTGTGAAACTCACAATCTTTGCACAACCTCACAATCCGCAGCAACATATATAGCTTGCATGCATGCAATTTGTGATCTGAGAACTAATTAGGCAAGTTTTGTGTGTCCATAGTGACCTCCACAAACCAATTTCAAACACAACTGCGTACCATATAACAGTTCTCACATAGTCACATGTATATCACATGATTTTTTTTAAAAATAAAATCCTAACAATAATTTTAACTTCTGAATTTAAAACTGCACCTTAATTATTAGCACTTGTACAGATCACTTGTCTATCTTGGAAAAATAAATATGAACTGACATGAAAATATATAGTAGAGGAGGAACCCATGTGGAACCCATGTGTTCCTTTCGTGTACAAATGCTTGATTACGAGCAGGGCCGGCCCCCACCTCGAGACCGGTGAGGTGGCTGCCTTGGGACACCATTTTTTTTTTTTTGCAATTTTAAGGGCCACAAATTGGTATTTTTCTTGTAAATATAGGCACATATTTTGCACGCAAAAAAATTATATTGTAATTAGAGGTCCTAGGAATAATTATTTGGGCTTTTCGACTTGAGCCACCGGGAACTCAGAAGCAATTCCCAAACTGACCCACTTTTTGAAAAAAAATTCCAAGCTGACCCACTTTTTAAAAAATTTCCAAACCGACCCACTCTCTATCGAGTTCAGATAGCGAGTTTAGTCAAAATAAACTCGCTATCTGAGATAGAGAGTGTTGGTTTTGGGTTTTTTGGTTTCTTACTTGGCCAACACTGGCTGTCTCAAACAGCGGGCGTGTTTTAACCAAACTCGCTATTTGTTGATTGGAGTTTTTAACTTTCTCAACTTAGACTCGCCGAGAACTACACTACGAGAATTCACAACGATATGAATGTAAGGGATAGGTCTAGCACGGGTACGGAAATGAAATATTCGAATTGTAGGTTGCATGGACACAATATGTGGTGATGTAGTGCTAGAGGATCTCAAAACAGTTCAACCATGTAAAATTCTGAAGTGTTTGTATGTGTTTGTCTTTGTTTTGTGGACTTTATAGTAGTTTGTATTTGTTTTATTATGTGATGTGGACTTTTTAGTAGTTTGTATGTGTTTAATTTGAACTATGATAATTTTCATTTGTTTCAACATCATTTTGAACTATCTAAGAAAGCGAGTTTAGAGGCTGGATATAATTGCTAAGAGCATCAGACTCAAGACTCGCTATCTCAGATAGCGATTTGGGTCAAAGTGCATCGCTATTGATAAACTCAAAACTCGCTATCTTAGATAGCGGGGCACTTTCACCCAAATCGCTATCTGAGATAGCGAATCTTGAGTCTGATGCTCTTAGCAATATCCAGCCTCCAAACTCGCTTTCTCAGAAAGCGAGGAAGTTTGAACCACACTTGATTTCTGAGATAGCGAGTTTAGGCCAAATATTTCCAAGACAAAACTGCACTTGCAGTCTGACCTTTACATTCATATAAACACAACATACAACTCAAATCATCACCAATTCAAAGACAATTAAAAGACTGGAGATGCAGCAAATTGCAAGGATGGAAGAAATCTACTGGCCACAGAGAGCGAGGATTCAGTGGCTTAAAGAAGGAGACGCAAACACCAAATATTTTCACAAGATGGCTAACGGGAGACGAAGACATAACCACATCACGGGTATGACGGTTAACGGGGTCTGGACAGAAAATGAAGACCTCATAAAGGTACATCTGGAAGAGGTATTTCACGACTTACTAGGCAGGAGACCGGAGGGTAGATGTTCGTTAGCCGAGGATATGTGGGAGACATCTAGAATAGATGGGAGCGTGGGGATCGAAGGACGCTTTGAAGAAACAGAAGTCCTGGAAGCAATTAGGAACCTGGGTCAGGACAAGGCACCAGGCCCGGACGGGTTGCCGATATTCTTCTACAAGACTTATTGGAGCATCATCGGAGCGGACCTTATGAACATTTTCCACGAAGTCCACGCAGGAACGGCAGATCTGGATAGACTAAATTATGCCGTTATTATCCTTGTACCGAAGAAAAACGAGGTGGTCTCCCATGAAGATCTTAGGCCGATTAGCCTGCTGAACGGGTCCTTCAAGATTATTACCAAAGTGTTGGCCCAAAGATTAGCACCTCACCTCAACGAAATAGTCGACCACTCGCAAAGTGGGTTCATTAAAGGAAGGGACATTATGGATAGTATTGCTTCCGCCCACGAAATTGCTTATAGAGGGAGGAGAACAAAAGCTGAAGGTTACATTCTCAATTTAGATTTCAAGAAGGCTTACGATTCAGTTTCATGGGATTGTGTGGAGGAAGCACTCGCACTTAAAGGCTTTGGAACTATATGGAGATCGTGGATGCGCAAGTGTATTCGAGGAGGGAAATCGAATGTTCAGGTTAACGGATGGAGAGGTAAAGAAATCGCCTGTAAGCGGGGTCTGCGCCAAGGGGATCCTTTGTCGTCGCTCCTCTTCGCCATTGTGGCAGATGGCTTAGCAGAAATGATCAGAAGAGCTATGGTTAACAACTCTATCAAAGGGATCTAGATTAAGGGTATCGATAAGCCTATGACGATCCTTCAATATGCGGACGACACCATCCTGTTCGGAAAAGCTACGGTGGAAGAAGCCGGAGCCATGAAGGCGATATTGGCGTGTTTTCAGGGATGGTCCGGTCTAAAAGTAAACCTGGAAAAATCGTCCATTATTCCGATGACTGATCTTCCGGCTTTACTCATGAAGGATATCTCCGAAATCTTGGGATGCAAGATTAGCGATTACCCTTTCAAGTACTTGGGTACTCCTATCAGACCGGGAGCTCTGTTGAGAGAAGATTGGTCGCCGCTCATTGCCAAGATTCAAAAGAAATTAGCTGGGTGGCAGAGTAGGTTTCTATCCCTGGGAGGGAGGATCGTACTGTTAAACTCTGTAGTTAGCGCGATCCCACTTTATCTCATGTCTATCTTTGAGCTCCCAAAGTGGGTCATCAACAGTATCGACAAGCTTAGAAGGCGTTTCTTATGGAAAGGAGCGGATGAGGGGAACAAAGGCTTCAACCTTGTCAATTGGGGTAGAGTCTGCAAGAGAAGGGAATTTGGGGGGCTGGGGATCCTGGATCTTAATGATATGAACAAAGCCCTTCTGAGCAAGTGGTGGTGGAAGATTTCTAATGATCGCAAAGGATGGTGGAGCTACTCTTTTGCTCAGTTTCGGAAGAGACGCAGGTTTAGATACGGAGGGAAGAGCGTGTCGGCTAAAGTTTCCACTATTTGGAAAGGTATAGCAAAGCAGGGTGAGATGTTCTTCTCCAACACAAGTTGTAAGGTGGGCAACGGGCTTAACACAAGATTCTGGAAGGACAAATGGTGTGGGAATACTACCCTTCAGAACCAATTTCCCAAGGCGGCGGAAGCAACAATCAATCTCGATCTTCTAGTAGCAGACGTAAGAAAGAGAGGAAAACTGAAATTTACAGTGTCTCAGAACATTTGCTCTGAGTCGTTGACTCAGTTCGAAGCGATTAATAGAATCGTTGCACAAGAAGATGGTCTCAGTCATTCGTCAGCTGACGAGAGATGGTGGGACAGAGAGAACTCTAAGCTATTTTCGGTCTCATCCATGTATAGGTGGATCAATGACGGAGGGATTAGATGCCCAGCTCAATCTGTTATCTGGGGGGCTCTTGTTCCTTTCAGGGTCAAAGTTTTTTGCTGGCTGGCATTTAATAATGCGTTCCTTTCGAAAGCAAATCTGAGGAAGAGAGGCATGCCAATCGACACGACCTGTGGAAGATGCTCCTTGGCAGAGGAAGACGGAAATCACATTCTTTTGAGCTGTCCAAGTGCTAGACTGTCCTGGGAGATAGTCAGTAGGGGTTTTGGGTGTAGTCAGGTTCCTAACTCTATATCAGTTGTTTGGGGGTCTTTTAGAAAAACTTTCATTAGATTAGATGATAGAAGGTCTTGGGATATTGCATCTGCTGCATTAATATGGAATTTATGGCTTGAAAGAAATGATTTCGTTTTTCGCAATATTTCATACAGATTTCATCATTCCATGCATAAAATTTTCCTTCTCATCCATGAATGGGCAGGTGCTCAGGAGGCAAGGAAGAAACCAAGGATCACAGAAAGGGACTAGTCTGACTGGGGCTCACAGCGCAGACTCACACTGGTGCGAGCAGGGTGGGGTACGCTGACATTCAAATGGAGTGGATTTTGTCGCCAACAGTAAAGGGTATTTTGGTTTGTTGGCTGTGGCAGGATGTATTAGATTATGAATGTTGTTGCTTTAATTTTAATTCGGTTATGTAATATTCAGGTGTTGTACTACTTGGTTTCCTTAATATTTTGTTAATGAAACGATGGATTAGTCCATCTTTTATCAAAAAAAAAAACTCAACTCTATCATCAATTCCACCGCACTCCTTTTCGCAAAATCATGAATTCACGATTATCAAAGATTGAATTTGGGAGCTAGGATTTATGGGTTATCTAAGAGGGAGGGTTGAGAGAAAGAGATAGAGGGAGAAAAGAAACAACGAGACCGTGGTTTAAGAAAGCCCCAATCGGCACTCGCTGTCTCAAACAACGAATTTGGTTAAAACAAGCTCGCTGTTTGAGACAACGAGTCTTGGTCAAGGAAGAAACCAAAAAACTCAGAACCAACACTTGCTATATGGGATAGCGAGTTGTTTTTGACTAAACTCGATAGCGAGTGGGTCGGTTTGGAAATTTTTTTTTAAAAATATGTCAGTTTGGAAAAAACTTTCAAAAAGTGAGTCAGTTTGGGATAAAATTCGGGAACTCAGGACCGGCCCTGATTATGAGAAACATAGTCCCAGTCAGTTGTGAAGTTGAATGCTATATTCATGTGACAACAGGTCTGCGTGTATGGCTGTAAATAAATCATATATAGTACAGTCAGATTTTTTTTCTTTTCATTTTAAACTTAATTCAGATTAAAATGGGGAGAAAGAAATAGATTTCCCATCAATCTTGGGCTATAAAGAGGTCCCTTACCTTCGAGTTCAGTTTCAGAATTCAGCAAAGAAAGATAATCAAAGATACAAGTATGAGCATGAAGGTAGAGAATGTCCTTCACATGGTTGGTGGAGCTGGAGCTACAAGCTATGCTACAAACTCCAGGCTTCAAGTACTTGATCTTCATTAACTATTCTACTCCTATATCTTCATTAATCAATTAATATTCTACAAATTTGTCTCCTAATTCATGTTTTCCTCTATATATAGGAGAAAGCAATACTAAGAACCAAGCACATAGTCGAAGAGTCCATTAAAGAAGCCTACTCCACAATACATCCGGAGAAGTGCTTGGTGGTTGCAGACTTGGGGTGCTCCTCTGGTCCAAATACATTCCTTGTGATCTCTGAGATACTGGATGCTATCGGCGAGCACTGCCGCAGACTGGAGCGCAACCCGCCGGAGATTCAGTATTTGCTGAATGATCTTCCTGAGAATGACTTCAATACTGTATTTCGTGACTCGGCATTGTTCAAGGAAAAGAAGAAGAAAGGAGATGATGGCAACGGGATATTCCCATACTGCTACATTATGGGTGTTCCTGGTTCATTCTACGGAAGGCTTTTCCCGAACCAGAGTGTTCACTTCATACATTCTTCCTATTGTCTCCATTTTCTCTCTCAGGTTCTACAGCTCATTGCTTAGCTAGCGTGTTGTTGGAGGAAATTTTCTCTTCTTAGACATATATACTTTGGTAGGAGAGAATAACTAAGCTTGTTATGCCATGAGAATAGTTTCACCACTCTAAGCTATAATAATTCCTTAAATACTGACATTTATGATACTCAGTGAAGATCTTTTGTTCTACTTTTCATGAACAACAGACTTACTATATATACTTTATTTCGATTACGTGGATTTAGATATATGAATGTGTACATGACAAGTACCTGTATCATAGTCTAACTATATCTGTAGAGTATCATATATGCAGGGCCGGCCTCCACCTTGAGGCCGGTGAGGTGGCCGCCTCAGGCCCCCAATTTTTTTACAATTTTAAGGGCCCCAAATTTGTAACCCCTTGTAAATATATGCATGTATTTTGCGCGTAAAAAAATTATATTGTTATTAGGGGCCCCAAAAATAATTATTTGGGTCTTTCGCCTCGGGTCCCCTGGAACTCAAGGCCGACCCTGCATATATGTGTCTTATCTTAATAAAGAAAAGTGTATACTATAAAAAAAAATTGGTGTATCTAATTAACACATAATCTGAAAAATCAATCTGTATGATAAATATGTTTTCTTTTCCCCAACCTGCTGTCGGTAATCAATGTCTATTTATTCTTACTGTTCTATAAAAATGTCTTCATATTTTCAACTATTTTCTCCATATAATATGAATCATAATATTTTGAATTCTGTTATAGGTTCCTCGAGGGCTTGAGAGTGACATAGTGAACAAGAAGAACATCTATATCACAGCCGCAAGTCCTCCAAGTGTGATCACATCATATAGGGAACAATTTGAAAGAGATTTCTCAGCATTTCTTAGGGTCCGGTCTAAAGAACTGGTGTTTGGAGGAAGAATGGTGTTGACATTTATAGGAAGGAAAAATGTGCATGCCTCAAATGGAGAACTCTGCTACCTATGGGAATTATTAGCTAATGCACTAAATGACTTGGTATTAGAGGTACGTATAACTTGACTTTTCTCTGAAACTAATAACTAGCTTCAAATAGTCAGTTATCTTTATTTTATTTTCCTCTTTTTTTTTGTTTTTTGTTTATGACAATATTTCATAGCTAACTATCAACATCAACTGCTCTGTTAAATTTTCTTTCATTATTACTTGTAGTTATCCTTTTCACTTTTATATATGTTGATAACTCACATTGTGTTCCTTTGTAATGCAGGGACTTCTGGAGGAATCAAAATTGAACACCTTCAACATACCATTTTATTCACCTTCATTAGAAGAAGTGAAAGCAGTGATAAAAAGTGAATCATTGTTTTTGGTGGATCAGACACAAACATTTGAGTCAAACTGGGATCCTCTTGATGATTCTAGTGAGGACATGGTATTTGACAACATCCGAAGCGGGGAAAATGTGGCAAACTGTATAAGAGCAGTCACGGAACCAATTCTCTCGTACCACTTTGGCGACGCTATTATGGACAAGTTATATTCAAGATATGCAGTGAATGTGGGGAAGCACCTACAAGGGGAGAAGACTAAATATACTATTTTGGTCATTTCCTTAAAGAAACTTAGAGGAGCATATCATCCTTTCAACAACAACAACAAAGATGAGCATAACAGGGGCTTTAAGGAACCTTTCCTTTATCCTAGTTTGGAATTGGCGCAGAATGACACTGAAAGAAATCAATAGTTCAACAGCAAAGGGCTGGCAGATAATATTTCATATTAAAAAAAATCGTTCTACTTTATAATAATTGCTCCTCTAAGTGAAGAAGAGTATACAACCGAAATATTATCAAGGATCTTTGGATTATTCAGTATTGTGCCTTAAAATTGTTCTTAATTATAAATGTCTTCTTTATTGTCGACATCAGCTGTAAGTTTATTCATTTCTGAACAACCACTGAGTTGTATCTCATATGGTAAAGGATTGAGGGAGGACTCAGGTTCGAGACTAGGAGTCTATTACAATATATAGAGGTCTAGAGAAATCCTAAGTTTAGTCTTGATACAATAACCGTATGATATATCCTGAATAGGGAGCCACACCATAGGAGCGTACGATCTAACTTGGAGTAGAAGATTGACTCACAACAGATCACCGGACCCAACCCAAAGAGCTGATGCCACCGCTGACAGTCGACCGCAATTAGTCGATTCTCATCCACAGAGCGGAGACGGTCGACTGCATCCAAACGCATTCAACTATCAATTCCTTCGACTGATACGAATCTGCACAGCTGCTTCTTCTCACTTCCAACAACGGTTCGACCTTTTCTCGCTTCATCGTCTTCCAATCACGTTGAACCCAAGTATGCAAGATATAAACCCAATACAACCAGCATGAATAGAACCTGGCTTTCCTCTTATATGCCATGCTTTTGGCATAAGAACCAAAAATGATTAGTAAAGGGACACTGAATAAATCGATGAGTAGTAGATTCAGAATGAGTATGACATAAAACACATTTTTGACCAAGAGCAGGATCTTTCTTATTCAAATTATCCACTGTCAATAGTTGTTATGAACAACAAGCCAAGTTAAAATTCTCATTTTCAAAATGAGCAATATTTTGTGAAATGAACTTAATTATAGAAAGGGGATATAATACCTCCAGAATTTAAGAAAGAGTAGAAACATTCGACACTGAAAGTACCATTTTTCGACCATCTAATTCATTTCACATGATCATCTTTTGCTTTCCATGCATAAGTTCAAAGTAAAGCAAGTTAATCAATAAACTCTAAAAATTTAACATTAGAAAAAGATGTTCGAAAATCAATATTCCAATCATTATTATTATGCATAATAGTAAATAAAGATGCCACAGTCTGACGCAATTTTAAAAAGATTAGGAAATAGAACTGAAAGTTTATTCTCACCAATGCAAAGAAGCATGAACAATTGAACATCAACTGGTTTATGATGAATATTTTCAGCTAAACCTATTTTAAGTAACAGTCCTGTAAGTTTTTTTTTATATATAAAAGATGACGTCATCCCTTCATTAACGATTAATTAACGAAACATAGAAGTTCCAACTACATATTACAAAATCCAGTACTCCAAATCTACGGAAATACGAAGAAAATGTCAACGACCGAAATTGTAACACCCCGTGTTAAAATAATAATCTATATAATAAATTACAAAGAAAACTATCAAGTGGCTCTCATTCAATCTCTCCTAAAACCAATGGTCTAGATTGATTCTCGCAAAGCATATTTTTCCGCCAAAAATTTCAAACCCCAAAATTAAATTTTTCCCCCCAAAACTAAAAAACTCATTAATTTATTACTATCTCTCTCCTTTCTTCACCTTTTCATATTTCTCTCTTTCTCTCTCTCCCTCTCTCTCTTTCCCATTCTTTCTTTATTTACTTAGAAATTTAAATTTTAAGATTCCAAGTTTGTAAAATTTTCAGAATTTTTATGCTTTTTTTATTGCGCATGTTATATTGAAAATAGCAAATATCTCTTCAATAGTTAAATTTCATCATTTTCCACACTTAAAGTTCTAAGAAGTTAGATTTTATACCCTCATTTATAATTACTAGTCACTAGTATCATACACGTGCACACGTGCACGTGAAAAAAATTGAAGGGATAATACACGTGCACACGTGCACGGGAAAAAATTGAAGGGATAATGAAAAGGGTAAAAAGAAAATAATTTCCAAACTGATCCACTGTAAAAAATATTTACCAAATTGGTCCACTTTTGAAAATATTTACCAAAGTTAGTCCATACCTGGTCCACTTTCGAAAATATTTGGGTTGAGGACAAATTACACTAAGGTGTTCTCCCATAGTAGTAGTAGAGATTTTTCAACATATACTAATAGAAACATGGACGTTTATTTACAACTAATTATTATCATACTATTCAAACTTGAACTACATAATTGTTGTTTTACTGTTTACAGGATTTTTCGTGTGTTATATCGTTCCGAAGACGTGCCGTAGGCACGGGCCCACGGGCAAATCTAGTATATATATATACTTTGAAAGTAAAATAAAGTGGCTGTTGGTTATAAGAGCAATGGCTAAATTGTAAATAATTTCAAAAGGAATAGTAGAGGTGGTGGGGGCCCACGTGTATGGTAAACAGCATGAACATGCTGTGCTTGTGCCTTCAACCAGAGGATGACGTGGCGATTACCCTGGACCCACCTTTGCTTTGGCTGTGTGCTTCACACGGGTGAAAGGTAAGTTATCTATATAATAAAACACAAAGAAAACTATCAAGTGGTTCTTCTTCAATCTCCCCAAAAATTAAAGGTTGAGATCTAATTTTACAAAACATATTTTTTCTCCCAAAAGTTTTTCCTCAAAATTCAAATTCAAATCTCCACCCAAAACAACTCCTATATTTATTTAATTTTTTTTCTCTCTCTCCCTCCCTCTTCTATTCAAAAAAATTAAGAAAATAAAAAAATAAAAATTTTAAAAATAAAAAATTTTAAAACTAAAAAATTTAAAAACTTTAAAAATAATTCAAAAAAAAAAATCATATAATATGTTTTTTGCTTTATGTTTACTACTTCAATTAATTTGCTGGATCTCCAAAACTATTTTATATGATCAAACAAAGGTGCATCGTTCCGAAGACGTGCCATAGGCACGTGTAAACGGGCAAACCTAGTAATCCCATATAGGTAAAATCACTAATATAAATAATATATAAAATATAATAGCCTGTGATCAAGGGTCACCAATCCGATTAATCACCTTTTTGAGATGCAGCCTGTGGTGGGCAGTTGTACTACATAGTATCTAATTTGTCATTGTCTGAGCTAGGGACAGGGGCTAATCCCATATTGGTAAAATCATTAATATAAATAATATATAAAATATAATAGCCTATGATAATATATAAAATATAATAGAATTAGTGGATTCCTAGAAATATGAGGGTGAGAATGAATTACATGTCTGGAAATACTTTATTACCGTGTTTGGTATAGAACAATTCATAACACGAGACATTTGTACTCAGAATGTGCTGGACAGTTGGACATTTGCACCCCCATGCCAAATAAATAAATAATATAGATTCATAAAGGAACCCAACACCAAAGATCTAAAAATAGCACGTGCAATATACGTGCAAAACTCCAACTCTTCAATTACAGTATTAGAGATTAGAGATTATTTTTTTAAGTAACATCACCCTATTAGCATATTTGAGAAACAAAATAGAACATTAATTTTTACACTTATAGGAAGAAATCAACACATCATTAATTCACTATGCTATTTTAATTTAGTTTACTTCGAACAAGGAGTACACTAAAGAACTAGCAATACATTAACAGTGTTGTACTCGCATTTAGTCACAATTTCTCTTTATCGCTGTAGCAAAAAAAAATAGTCACATTGATGATTGATCATTACTACTATATGTAGCACAAAAATAAAAATAAAAATAGATGGCCTAATGTATTCATACCAAATTACCAATGTCATCCCTACATGTATTCAAACCAATGTTGTCGACCCTACATTTATAGCATGTGAAAATTTCTTTTCTTTTGGATTTATATAGAACATAGGTCTTAGGATTTGGGCGGGATTTAGAAATCTGAAAGGTATTTTGGGTATGCAATAATCTCACTCATTTTTTATGTGGAGGAATCTACAAATTCCACCATTTTCAAGGAAAATGTTTATCCTTCCAAACTAATTATTTTGATAACCCTGAAAATTTAAGATTATTTACAAAACTATACCTATGTTTTACCAAACCAGGTAATCGAGAGAATAATCCTAGATTCCCTTATACATTACCACGTACCAAACGCTTCCTAAATAATTTGTCCTTCCAAATTATATAAATTGTCTGAGCCGACTTTCGACACCGAGTGTTGGTACAAACTGGTGCCCGTAATTTCTAAAAAATATATAGTATATATATATATATATATATATATATACATATCATAAAGAAAGCTATCAAGTGGCTCACATTTAATTCCCCCGAAAATCAAAGGTCCATATCTAACCTCACAAAACACATTTTTCCCCCAAAACTCAAATTCAAATCCCCCCACAAAAACTCATTTATTTATCTCTCTCTCTCTCTCTCTCTCTCTCTCTCTCTCTCTCTCTCTCTCTCTCTCTCTCTCTCTCTCTCTCTCTCTCTCTCTCTCTCTCTCTATATATATATATATATATATATGGAAACATGGACTTTTATTTACAACTAATTATTGTCACACTATTCTAACTTCAGCAATATAATTATTGATTTACTGTTTGCAATATTTTTCATTTGTTGTATCGTGCTAAAGACGTGCCGTAGGCACGTAGCCACGGGCAAAACTAGTATATACATATAATAAGAGAGATCATGGCATGAATGTAAATATGTATTATGGTGGGTCCCATGGTGAGAAAAAAACAGCACAATGTGCTGTGGTTTCTGGATGACGTCACGCTGAACAGATGTTGTTGCCGACGTCACTTGGTGGCGTGGGGGTGTGGGGACCACCTGCTGCTGTTTCTCTCGGGAGAGAGAACGGGGAAGGTGTGGAATTTGTCCCCTAGACCCAGTATTAGTATTAGTTGTGCCTTGAAATTTTTCATATCTATATAATAAAATACAAAGAAAGCTATCAAGTGGCTCTCCTTCAGTCCCACCAAAAATCAAAGGCCCAGATCTCACCTCACAAAACATATTTTTCCCCCAAAAGTTCCTCCCCCAAAACTCAACTTCAAATCCCCCACTCAAAACAACTCCTATATTTATTTATTTATTTTTTTCTCTCTTTCTCCCTCCATCTTCTATTCAAAAAATTAAAAAAAATAAAAATTTTAAAAACTTTAAAAAATTAAAAAACTAAAAAACTAAAAATTTTAAAAACTTTAAAAATAATTCAAAAAAAAAACCATATAATATGTTTTTTGCTCTATGTTTGCTACTTTAATTAATTTGCTGGATCTCCAAAACTATTTTATATGATCAAACAAGGTGTATCGTTTCGAAGAGGTGCGTGTCAACGGGCAAACCTAGTATCTATATCTACTACTATAATGGGAGAAGGCCTTTATCCATAACCCAACCCGTGCAGCGCACGTGCAGGTAAATTTTTTTTTGTCCTTTTCATTCCCCCCAATTTTCTCCACGTGCACAGCACGTGTATAATACTAGTAACTATTATAATGGGAAAGTGGGGGTTCACAAACAAATAAACAATATTTTATTTGTTGGTGTATGTGTGTCAACAAGTGCAGCGCACGTGTTGGTAGTTTTTTTTGTCCTTTTCATTCTCCCTCCACGTGCATCGCTCGTGCATTATACTAGTATACATATAAGAGCATCTCCAAGGGCTCTCTAAATTAGCTAGCCATCGGCAAATTTGGCTAGCTTCTTCCAATTTTGCTCTCCAACGGCTAGCCAAATTGGCTCGCCATTTTGCCGATTGTGAACAGTGATAGGCAAAATAGAGAGAGAGAAGGGGGCTCGGCATAAATAAAAAATTGGGAAAAAATAGGATAACGGCTAGATTGCACACTACCATTACTTCAAATTTCTTGTATAGATTTGTTCTAAAATAAATTTCTTCAATACCTGGAAAAATTGATCTCCTTCTTGCGCATTCCGGCCTTCAAAAGCTCGCCACTGCACTCGAGAACCCATCTCCGGCACCCTCCCAGTTTCCTGCTTGCTTAGAAATTGTGAGAGAAAGCTTAGAAATTTAATTTGGGTTTAGAGAAGGAATAGATTCTGAAGATGTGTTGGTTTGGGGAACGGGATGGGTTGGTTTGGGTTTAATTAAATGAAATGGGTAGTGGGTTGGTTTGGGATTTAATTAAGTTAAATAGGTAGTGGGCTGGTTTGGGTTTTGATAAGGTAGTGGGCAGTTAGTTAATTTGGGTTATATTAATGTGGGTTAGATTTGAATTAAATTCGATGTTTATATTGTTTAATTAGTCAATTTAGATAATTTATATGTGCAGATGTTGTATTTTTTTTTGGATCTTCATTGTTTTGAACATAATGTTGCATATATATATATTTAATATTTGGATTATATATTTTTAATTTAATCATAATTCAAACAATAAATTTAATTATGGTTAATAAATTTATTTTGTCAGAATTTGCAGTAAAATATTAACATAGGTAAAATATGAACAGATCCTTAAAATGAATTTTATTTCAATAATCATAAAATATTTTTTTTTTTTTGAAAAATAATAAAATATTGGATAGCTAGTGAATTTGGCTAGCATGGTTGGAGATGAACCAAAATGGCTAGCCAAATTCACTAGGCAAAATTACAATTTTGACAATTTGACTAGTCATTTTGGCTAGCCCCCTGGAGATGCTCTAATGAGAGAGATGATGGCATGAATGTAAATATGTAGTATGGTGGGGTCCCATGGTGTGAGAAAAAAACAGCACAATGTGCTGTGGGTTCTGGATGACGTCACGCTGAACTGCTGTTGTTGCCGACGTCACTTGGTGGCGTGGGGGTGTGGGGACCACCTGCTGCTGTTTCTCTCGGGAGAGACAACGGGGAAGGTGTGAAATTTGTCCCCTAGACCCAGTATTAGTATTAGTTGTGCCTTGAAATTTTTCATATATAATGATAAAAGTCTTTTTTATATTCGTATTGTTTTTGAAAAATAAATTGGCCGAACAAGGAGGGTTGATTCAAAGCATACCTCACACACATGGGTTTCTGAAGTTAAGATTTTCATATATATATATATCTATATCACCCAGTGTTGCCATATACAGTTCGTGCAGAGTTATCTTCAACATGCATTTAATTTGAAGGGCTAATGATTTTCGAGATGTGATGATTACAAAATGACGGCTACAGTAATAAAGAATAGGGAAAATGTATGCAGTGATTGTTTGTTATATTTTTACTAAAAATTGAGAAAGTCGAGAAATATAGTCTCGTCCGTTAGTTTTTTTTAAAATTAATTAATTACTGATTAACTATTAAAATATGTTAATTAAATATTATAATATTATCTAAAACCTAATTAAACTACCCACTAAATCTAAAACCCACCCCAAAAGCTGGAAGGGACATGTTGTCTCGTCCAAGTTTTTTTACTTGTGACGAGACAACATGTCTCATCCGAGCTTTTTTTTGGATTTTTTTTCTCTTCATCCACACTGTCCAATCAATTTTTTTTATTAAAAAAAAAATCAGACGAAATATATTATCTCATCCGATTCCATTAAAAAATTAAAAAAAAATTGGCACAAAAAATGTTGTCGTGTCTTTTATAATTTGAGAATCGCAATTTTGTTTCTCAAAACTGAAAAGCGACAGTAGCGATTTTGCCAAAATATGACAAAATAGCAAACAACTGCAGTATCTCTTTTGCTAAAAAATAAAAAATTGACAAACATAGCAAACAACTGTAGATGCTCTAAGAGATAAGGGTGTCATCAGTGTTATTGAGTAAATTCTAAAAATTTTAGTATTATCATAATGGCGCTTTAGAAATAAAAATTTGTCCAAAAGTAAGGATAAAGGTGTTCTTGTGTTGAAAGATAACATTATAAAAATGAGAACTTTTTCTTCCCAAAATAAAAAAAAAAACAATATGAGAACTTTGATTAATATCACAAAATAAAACAAAAAATAGGTTAAATTAAATGAACGTACAGATGGAGTTGTTTTCAAATGAAATGTCCTATTCTAGGAGGATGCGAATTGTCCAAATTTTCCGTTCATTGGTTCGTGGTAGTAATCTCAGTCTGGGAGTTTTTCAAAACCTCTCTCTCAATCTCAGTCTCAACCTCATCAAAACGAAAAGTTTTAGCGAATCCTTCATCTTATTTAAGAGAAGTAGAGGTGTGATCCCAAGTCTATAGATAAGAGATATTAAACAATTATCTTACCTTTTGAATATAAAAAATGAATGCCCTAAATTCTTTTTTTTTATTATTGTAAACGGTGGATCAAGAACCTTGCGTTTCATTAAAAAACTTTTAGCCAAACAAACAACCAAGCAAAGGGTAATGATCTTCATGGATCCCAACACATGGACTATGAGACTCATTCCCCAACAAAAAATAGAGAGCCCATTCCATACAAAATAGTCCCTCCACCAAAAAAGCGGAATAATTACAAATGAATAACAAAAGGAGACCGGTCAGGGCAACCACACAGCCTCGGTGTAACACCCGCAAAATAAATTGATTTATTTTGCATCACTAAATAATATTATATTGGTAAAGTTGACTATTTTAACTATTTTCTTGAAATTGCAATTTTGCACGTGCAACACACGTGCAAAGTTAAGAATTTTGAATTCTTAAAACTTTATGGTTAATGATTGATTTTCCTCATTTATTTATGATATTTTAATTTTTCAGATTTATTTGAATTTATTTAACTATTTGATGAATTTCTCAATTTTACACGTGCAAAACATGTGCAAATATTTTTGGTGCAAATCTCCAATTTTAAATGTCTGAGTAGATTATCTTATTTATAATTAAGTATATCCTAAATTTTGGGATTTTTCTGAGTAAAGAAACTATTTTTATAAATACTTCGAAAGATAGGGGCTTTTATGTAAAAAAAAACCGTTTGGATTTCAAACAAATAATGAAAATTCGTTTTTACTAATTTTTGGGCTTGCCATGGTCATCATTGAAAATAAAATCTATTTAAATTTTATTTATAGTTGATTTGGTAAAGATTTAAACGAATATGGTGTTTTTGCAAATATGAAATTTAAGTGGATCTTATGTAAATATTTTCTTGGAAAGCAAAAAGTTAGAAATTTTAATTGTAAAATCTAATATGTATTAGTAGATATTATTTCTTAATTTTCTGGATTTTTACGAATATTATTTGACCTATTTGCAAATATTATAAAAAAGAGAAATTTTTGTGCAAAATTACCACTTGGTGTGAAAACTCCAAATTTTTTAATTTTTGGGCTGGACATGATGCCTAGTCAACTCAGAGGTAAAGAGTTTACTTTTTGTTATAATAAATTTGGTTTATTTTGCAAGTTTTGATAAAGAAGGGTCTTTTTGCAAAATTGCCACTTAGAGGGAAAAAAGTGCAATTTTATTTTTTTGGGTTTTAAAACAGTGCCGGCCAATATTAGGGTGATTGTTTTGTTTTTAAATCTCAATTAAGTTGGTTTTATCTAATTTCCAAGTATAAGGATTTATATATGTAAAGATATATTTAAAAGAGATACTTTGTAAATCTATTCAAAAACCCTAGATACCCTGTTTTCCGGCCTATTAAAGGTGAGGTGCAGCCATCTCTTTGTTGCACAACACAAAAATATTTCTTTATTATTATTTTCTTGGAGTTTCAAAGTGATGATCTTGGATTTTGCAAAAGAAGGGTTTTTTTTATTATTTATTAATTCGATTTGATTTCTTCATTGAGGTGAGTGACATATATTTGTTTTCTTATTGTTCTAAGCATGTTGTATGTGATGATTTATCTATTAGAAAGCATGTTAGGGATTGGTATGAAGACATGAATTTTGATGAATAGATGAACTAAAAATTGAATCTTTTCATGAAACCATGCCATAGACGATTAAAATTATAAATAGATGAATTGAGATTGGTTAAAGAGCCTAATAGAAATCATGAGTAGGTTGTTTCCCTTCATCTACTTGCTGTTTTGACTTGTTATGATGAGATTGTCTGTTGTTTAATGCAAAAAGTAAACAAAAACCCAACCTTTACTGTGTATATAGACATACTTAATTGTTCATGATGTTTGTTGAGTATAACTTGATTAATACTTGTTGGGATTTGCTTATATATCATGGGTATGTTATTTTGAATTATATCCTTACTGATTTGATTACACAAATCGAGTTTGCATGAGGATTATGTCAAAAGTGAATAAAACCTAGACTCCACTGTGTATATATGATACCTACACTCTGTTTTGGTTTTGTTGAAGTTAAACTTAATTAATTACATGTTATAACCACCTATATTCATGAGTAACCTATCGGGATCAGTGGGGTTTGTATATAACAAGTTATAGAAGGATTTGTTGGATCAAAAGATCGAGTTTTGAAGTTGGATTTTGAGTATTGATTTTGGGTCTGATAAGGGTGCAGGCCGAAATTGACTTTTGAGAATTTGTGAAGCTTTCGAGTTAGATTTGAGTTGCTTAATACTGAGATGGTTTTGAACCTCAAACTACTTCTAATTGATGAGATGCTGATGCTTTGATGATGCTTAACTTACCTATGTACACATATATATACACACTTCCATATATACTATTTGAAGAATTGTCAAGAGTTGATGTTTTGAGAGTTTTCGATTCGATTTGATTTGTTTTGATACTGAGACTAATTTAAACATTTTACTACTCCTTATTGATGAGATTTTGAGGCTTCGAGTGAAGCAAGTATGCACCTAAACACACTTACATTTGCATATTGACTGTTTTGAAGGATTTTTGTGAAAAATTACTTCTTTGAGATCTTGATGTGTTTTTGATTGTTTTATAAACTCATATATGATGTACAAGTCATACTTTAATATCTCAAGAAGTTTAATTTTGATTTTACAAAGATTTATCGACATATCAGTCGAAACATGCACAATTTATAAACCTGGATGTATAGCAGGTCGCGGTCGACCGCACGGTCGACCGCCATGCTATATTTTTGAGAATTTCAAAAGGGACAGTCGACTGCCCTGTTTTTTGAACTGTTTGGGCAGTCGATCGCACCTGCTGTTGTTGAGTTGTTTTATTGAGTTTTTCTTCGTATCTTTTGAACAATTATTTCTTTGAGCTTATGGATTATTGATCTACTGTTTAGATGATGTTTTACTACAGATTTCAGTATTTTACAAAAATTTATATATTGTTTATAATGGAATTTAAATTACATTCCTATGACTTCATAAAGAGAGATAATTGTGGTTTTCAAATGAATTGATGTTTTGTGATATTCTACAACTTCAAAATATGGTTTTCTTTTATTTAATGGATTTAATATTTTATTTGATTTCTGGAATTTTATGAGTACATTATATAGATTCGAATTTTTGTTGATTTAAGGAGTTTTCTTCATATAATCGTTTTGATGATGGATTTGTGAGGTTTATTGAAAGTTTTGGGTTGATGGTTGAGTTATGAATCTCTAAAAGGTAAGTGGGACCCTAAGTACCGGCGGTTGAGATTTTGTGATCAATTGATCAGTTGAGATTTTGTGATTAGTTGAGGCCTTGTTGTTGATCGGTTGATCGGTTGATCAATTAAGATTTTGTGATTTGATTAGTTGAGGCTCCATTGTTGAGTAGTTGAGTTAAGTCTGGTGGGGTACACCAAACTCTAGAAGATTCGTAATCAACTAATTAACTTAAAAGATAAGGACAGGCACTAGATGGTTATATGATGAAATGAAAACATGTGTTATGAACCTCGGTATGGCCTGCGGTGTGAGTGAAATAGTCTCCGAAATTATCGGGGTCGAGGCGACGCTCATGGGGTATTCATGTGATGAGGCGCCATAGCTTGCGGAGTGGGGTATTCTTGAAGATTCCCAGGTGTGAGTGAAATAGTCTCTGGAATTATCTGTGGATAGAGATTGACCTCTAGAATTATCGAGGCATGGGCTAATACTCACAGTTTATCTAGATCTCATAGTAGTCATCGTGGTAGAATTAGTTGCATAACGAGAGATTTAAACCCTATCAAGTGGAGAATGTTAAGGGCTTGTACCGGACCTATGTAGAGTGGGATGCATAGAATCTGACAAGTGTGCATTAGAGAGTCAGCATATAGCTGGGGTGTTTTCTTGACTTGGTTTTATGCATGTTGTTTCCTGTTTTCTACACTTGACACTTAGTCTAGTTTCACTTGATGTTTTCATGTTTTATCTATTGTTATTTCATATTCTTTTCATTTATTCTTATTGTTGATGCATGTTGTTTATGACTTTATCCTTTATGCTTTATTTGTGTTGCTTTTCTTTTGATATCACTCACACCATTATGGCTGACCCCTGTAGTTTTGGGGGTTAGGGTTATCTCTAGCCTCATGTTTTACAGGTAGGTACCTATAGCTTGGAATTTGGATGCATGAGGTAGATTGATAATATGGCTTAGACAAGGTGTAAAAGAAAGAATTTGTAATTCAAGGAGTTTTTTTTCCGCTATGCTTTTTAATGAATTGATGTAATAAAAAGTTTTAAATTTCCCTGTATTTGCTTGTTATGTTTATAATTACATTGAAGTTGATTCTGAAATTGCGCCACGTATTTCTGAGATATTATATTAGAAATTCGGGGTGCTACACTCGACACCGCATGCCGATCACTCATCCCCTGGTGTCCCCCCCTCTTTCCTCTGAATCAGCTTCATAGGTTAAGGTGCTGATGTTTGCGAACATCTCCTTGATTTTTTTTGTAGACTCTGCACCTTTCGATTGAGACCAGAATTTGATGTTAGCAATAATCATAAATAGCAGTTGTTGGTGCGTGACGTGTCTGTGTGCAGGACGAAAAATTCTATTATTCCTTTCTAGCCAAATCCCCTAACAGATAGCTGTTACCACAATTCCCCAGAGATCCATATGGAACTTATGTAAATTAGCATCCCTCCAACCCCCTCAGACTTCCCCCATCGTTTCCTGTTGGGGACTCTTGATCCGTTGAATGCCCTAATTCACAGCGGTATTAACAATAATTAGGTTATTATGATTGTCTGAGTATAACTTTTAGTTTTTTAAATTTGATAAGTATCAATAATAATGAAGTCATGAATTTTTGAATTTTTTTTAAACTATGCCGTTTTTCGAAACTATTTGCAAAAAAAAAATTGACCCTTGTCAAAGTAATTGGGTTCGGGGACTCAACAACTATACTCGTCATTCCTAACGACGAGCTTAGTTATTTAGTGCTCGCTGTTGGGACACAGCAAGTGTAATTTTTTTCTTTGTTGAGAAACTCGTCGTTCCCAACGGCAAGTTTAGTTCAAAATTTTCAGAGAAGACTCGCAGTTCCCAACGGTGAGAGGGTTTATACTAGACTCGCTATTGGGAATGGGGAGTGTAGTTCAAAATTTTCAAACAAGACCTGTTGTTCCCAACAACGTGCTATTCTATAGAGTCAAAAATTCACTAAGTTCAACATATAGTTTCACTCTTGTGAAATTTCAAGGAACGTCGTCGTTCCCAACAACGAGTCTAGTATAAAGAACAATGTTGTTGGGAATGGAGAGTCTTGTTTGATAATTTTGAACTACACTCGCCATTGGGAACGGCGAGTTTCTCCAAAAAATAAAATTATGCCTGTTGTTCTCAACGGCGAGCATGAAATAAATACGCTCGATGTTGGGAACGACGAGTTTAATTGTTGAGTCTCCAAGCGCAATTAGTTTGGAAATTGTCCTTTTTCTGCAAATAGTTTCTTATAAAGGCATATATTTTAAAAAATTCTAAAGTTGGATCACAAAATATTATTTACTTAAAATAGATAATGAAGCTCATAATGTGTAATATATAAGCATGAAAATTTCTAAATGTTTAAGGTCTATTGGCACGTTAGATACGTGGGTCAGTGCATACCCAATAGGACTAGTGCATGGACTTATCTGTTTAGGTCCGCGTAAAGCTAGGCTGTAACAACCTGTGAATTTCAAAAAATATATATAAGTATATATGATAATATATAAGTGGTATAAAAGTGATGTTGTATAAGGAATTAAGCATGCATGCATGCTGGATAGTAATATATAATGATAGTATGGCAATATTTGAATGAAATGGGCTATTTGACTTTCCACGGGACGTGGCATGGGCCCACTCACGTGGGGGGCTTGCTTTCAGGTTTCGGCTATGAAGTAGAGTATGTGAATATATAATACCATATCGGTAGAGATAATGAATATATATATATATATATATATATATATATATATATATATATATATACACTAAATGCCAAGGATCAAGAGTCACCTAATCGATTAACCAACTTTTGAGAGGCAGCCTGTGGTGCGCAGTTGTACTACATAGTATCTAATTTGTCTTATAAATTGTATAAATTGTCTGAGCTAGGGGCAGGGGCATTACAAATGGTATCAGAGCCAACTTTCGACACCGAGTGTGGGGCATGTCTTATAGTCAGGCGATGGGTTGACTGCGTCGGCAGCGATTCATCAGGCGGTGGGTTGACTGCGTCGGCAGCGATTCACCAGGTAGGTTGACTACGTTGGTAGCGATTCACCGGGACTATATACCCAGTCGTCGGAATGGGATTTCCCAGAGAGGGCGGATAGAAGAGCAGATGCTCCACATCGGCTAGAAAGGAGATCCTACACTAGATTGTGCATGCCCTGTGCTCATCGGCGAGGACGCTGATTTCTAAAGTGATGTTGTATAAGGAATTAAGGATCAAGAGTCACCTAATCGGTTAACCAACTTTTGAGAGGCAGCCTGTGGTAGGCAGTTGTACTACATAGTATCTAATTTGTCTTATAAATTGTATAAATTGTCTGAGCTAGGGGCAGGGGCGTTACATAGGCACAACCCAACACGGCTCACTTTCACACCTTTTCTAGGCAAAGTCCATCTTGTTATGATAGGAATGAGCATAGACAAATAATTTTTAGCTAATGTAATAAAAATATCAATGCTCATCCAAAGACGATTTTTTTTTCCAAAACCATTTGCAAAAATAGGACAGTTGTCAAAGTATTTGCGCTCGGGGACTCAACAACTAAACTCGTTGTTCCCAACGGTGAACTTAGTTATTTGGTGTTCGCTGTTGGGAACAGCGAGTCTAGTTCTAAATTTTTTGAGATACTCGATGTTCCCAACAGTGAGTTTAGTTCAAAACTTTCAAACAAGACTCGGTGTTCCCAACAGCGAGGTTCTTTATAGTAGACCCGTTGTTGGGAACAACGAGGTTATATGAAATTCACAGAGGGTGCAACAGAGTTTTTTCAATAATTCACCATGCCAACAGAGTGTTTCACTCTCTGTGAAATTTCATATAACCTTGCTGTTCCCAACAACGAATTTGATATAAAGAACCTCGCCGTTGGGAATGACGAGTCTTGTTTGATAATTTTGAACTAAACTCGCCGTTGGGAACGTCGAGTTTCTCCAAAAAATAAATAAAACTAGGCCTGCCATTTCCAATGGCGAGCACAAAAAAATTAAGCTTGTCATTAGGAACGGCAAGTTTAGTTGTTGAGTCCCCGAGCGCAAATACTTTAGCAAATGGTTTCAAAAAATGGCATATATTAAAAAAAATCCCAACTTTACAATTGACAATCAAAGATGTTGCAATAAACGAATACATTAAGAATAAAACAACATTCATGTCATCGGAGTAAAAAAAAATTGAATTTAAGGAAATGAAAGGAAAAAGGAAAAAAATAAAACAAATAGAAGTGAAATGGATGTAGAATAAGAAATTGAAGAAATTAGTGTGTTAACTGAAGAAGTTGGAATATGTATATTATTTTGTGAATGGTCCATATTTGAAGAGATAAATTATGGTTTTGTATCTCAATTAATGAACATATAAACTGCTAAAAGATATAGAACTTAATGTCTAATTAATTTTGTCTCTTTCATATTCCTCGTTTTTTCATATTGTCACACTCTTTCTTTTCCTCTCCTTATATATATAAATATTTGCATGTGTAAAGTAGTACATGTACTACGGGATTGAAATGGGTCTTGTTGTAGGCCACCCGCGGGTTGTGACAATGCATAGCCAAGTTTGACCCAAATTCAATCGTGCCTCAATTTAGAAACCCAAGTCTGGCCTATTTTCAAATGGTGCTAGCCTCCATGTACCATAAAAAATCGTGTTGGCCCACATGCTTTGGTGTCGATCCAGTCCGACTTCCACTCTTATAGAACCTAGAAAGAATGAACAAACTATTAAACCTTGGATGAAAATTTTCTTTTACATGTTTCTCTGGTTGAACTATTATTGAAAACTTCTTCTGAACTTACTTTATTATATACTAGTAATTTACACACTAGATAGATAGATGGAATGAGGTGCTTCACTATTCACCCCGGCAGTTCGATCGAGATCTCTTAATCAGGTTTGAGGATCTCAGGTTCTAACTATATATTTTCTAAAAGTAAAAACTTGTACATAGCCTGGTATTGAATCTGAGACATCTTTTATATTAGTTATGTACGAGCGATACACGTAAGTTGGTATGTTTACAGAAGACAACTCCAACTCTCCTAAAAATTTGCACGTGCAATGCACGTCCTAATATTTTTATTTTAAAAAAAATAAAGACTATAACGTAGTCTGGCTTCGAACCTACGACCTCTCTTTACCCATGTCAAACCCTTACTATACACTTTCCAAATTACCCTTAGTGGCACCCATTTTTATTTGATATGAGTGGCATTTTTGTAAATAATTATGCTGTAAATAAATTTGAACTTTGAGGATATTATGGTAACTGGCAACATTTGAGTAAATGGATGGCTAATATAACTTTCACTTAAAAATGAGTGGTTGAGATTAGATGGTTGGTTATCTACAATTTATATGTTGGCTTCAAATGACAACCCCAACTTTCACTAAGTTGGTATGTTTACAGAAGACAACTCCAACTCTCCCTAAAAATTTGCATGTGCAATGCACGTCCTAATATTTATATTTTTTAAAAAAATAAAGATTATAACGTAGTCTGGCTTCGAACCTACGACCTCTCTTTACCCATCTCAAACCCTTACTATACACTTTCCAAATTACCCTAGTGGCACCCATTTTTATTTGATATGAGTGGCACTTTTGTAAATAATTATGCTGTAAATAAATTTGAACTTTGAGGGTATCATGGTAACTGACAACATTTGAGTAAATGGATGGCTAATATAACTTTCACTTAAAATTGAGTGGTTGAGATTATATGGTTGGTTGTCTACAAATAAAATGTTGTCTACAATTGACAACCATTATAATATTATTACTAGTAATTTACACGTGCGGTGCACATCTTTATATATATTATGAGATGTTTGTTATAGATGTTTGTTATATAAAAAAACAGGTCAGATTTCTCATTTTGAAAATTTTTCACAGGAAAATTATATTTAAAAACTTGGTTATAGATGTTTGTTATAGTACATTTAACCAAAATAAGACCAAGAAGAGACAGTGTAGGGTCTGAAACTCCTGTTTGTCAATAACTAAGTTGACCCTACAACTCATCCTGTAACTAATTGTTTTCATTAATATCCCTGAACTAAATCACATAAACAGAAAGAAACGCAAGAACACCAAGAATACCAAAAACCTTAAAGAAAATTTTCTATACCATAAAAAGCAAATCATGGGCTTCCAACTGAAAGGGGAAATTGAAAGAAACCGAATATATTAAAACACCAAGATAAACCGAATATATTAAAATACCAAAATTAAAATCAGATATAAGAAGTATAAATGGAAGTAGTTGTAGACTCAGAACACATTTCTATTTCACTGTTTGTTCAAATGAAGCATACTTATTTCTCTAGGGCTACATTATTATGCCATGCCAACTAGTTTCACCCCCCCCCCCCCCAACAAATTTCTGATTGGGTGTTTGGTTATGTTGTATATTGGCTGATTGAGCTATTTTTTATGTTGTTTACAAGCTGTTTAAGGGATGTTTATGTTGTAATAGTCATCATCGCCTACATCAACACACACAACAAAAGGCAGTTTCTACAAATTTAAAAGCATTATTTTATATACAAGCATTGTTTGGCTGCATAAGAACCATCGAAACCACTTGCGACCATGAAACTCAAGTTTCAAATAGTTTCAAATAGTTTCACAAAACATCCTAAACCCTTCTTCCCAATTTGTAAATAACATTTCGATCTCTCCAACCTTGATAAGCGGTATCCACCATACTCAAAACCCACCAAAACCCAAATTTCAGAACAAACACCAAACCCCTATTCTCGGAGCTCGGCTTCTGTAATACCCTGAATTTTATGAATGTGAAATTGTAGATTTTACTTGTTTTGTACGTACAGAATTTTGTATAAATATTCTCTTATGAAATAATTTTTTATAACATGAACAAATAATTATTTTCTCTCTTTTCTTCTCTTATTTCTTTAAGCCCATTCTTTCTTTTAAGGAGCCAAAATTCGTTTTTCTTAACCAAGCCCAACTTAATAAATTAAGTTTTTTTTTTTCTTCTCTGAAAGCCAATTATTTTAAAAGCCCATGAATTAACTACTTTTTAATTAACTTGTAATGTAGACACATATTTTTATAGACAATTAATTAATTCTTAACGTACAACTTTAATTAGGGGGACACTAGTTGGGACACGTGTTTGCACGTGTGTGTGCTATGCACACTCTTTTTTTTGGGCCAGATTGTAGGAGAGAGGGAGTGGGGGTGTGGATTAGTGGAGAGGTGGTTTTTGTGCCATGGGTGGTTTCTACAACTTCCCATCCTATCCTAGCCATTCATCTACAACCATCTAGTGTAATCCAAGCCCTCCATTCTACCCTAAAACTAGTATAAATACCCCCTCCCTTCATGCATACAACACTAGGAAAAATAATTGAAAGAAAGAAACTATAGGAGAGTAACAAATTGAGAGAGAGTAAAGGATTGAGTTCATTAGTGTGTGTGTGTGTGTTCTCTATTGTGGAGGTCGACTACTTCAACCCACGGCAAGAGAGAAGGCTCGGGTTTCACCAAGTGCAAGGAGGAGGAACATTGTGGTGGCTCATTCTAGGAGGAGAAGGACCAATCGTGTTCAAGGAGATCGTAGGAGCTTAGTAGTATTTTCTTCCAATAGGTGGGTGTTTCTCATGCTTCTAAATTTTAGATGCCATGCTAGGAATGATTTGATAAAATGGTTATAGAGAAATCAAAAAATTCTAGTCTCATATTTGATAAATTAGAGATGGAATGATAATTTAGAGAATGATTGTGAAGATGATTGCTAATTGATAAATGTGTGAAATTGAAATAAGAATCTATCTTATTATCATGTTATATGTGTATAAATCATGCTATGTGAAGAAAGTTGTGCTTATGGGACACAAATTGATTAAATGCATCATGTGTAATTGATTGTCTAAAATAAAAATTCATTATTGTAGAAAGATGAAAACTTGTGTTCTAAAAATATTATTTCGTGGAAACCTCGATTTTAAATAATATGAAAATCGTGATCTTATTTTCAATACCAAAATATATCCATGATCTACTCTAATTTGCAACCTGGTGCAATCGACAGTCGACCGAATTCGAGTCGACAGTCAACTGTCAGGTAATAAATTTTGGATTTTAGTTACAGAACAGTCGACCGACTATATTGTAACAGTCGACTGCCCTGATCATTTTATTTTCGAGTTTTAAATCTCTATAGAATAGTCGACCGATTATAGTGTAACAATCGACTGCCCTGATAATTTTACTTTCGAGTTTTTAATCTTTGCGGAACAGTCAACCGATCATAGTGTAACAGTCAACTGCCCTGATCATTTATTTTTCGAGATTTAAATCTTCATGGAACAGCCGACTGACCATGTTTTAACAGTCGATTGCCCTGAAGTTTCAAATAATATCTGGATTTTTGTGAGATAAATTTTTATGACCTGTGGCCTAGTATAAATGAGAATTTAAGACTACTTTTGGGAGAAAGAACTTATTTTAATTATTAACTTAAATTGTCTTTTAGATAAAGAAAATTAAATGGATTGTTTTAAGGAATTTAAAAATGAGATTTTGTAATTAAAAATTTGAAAAATGTGAATTGTGAAATTAGTGGAAATATGAACTAGTGAATGTGACATGTTAGAAGAATTGAATTTTTATTATTTGCGCATGATATTGTACTTGAAAATTAAAATTAGATGACCTGATGAGTTATGAAGAGCATTATGAATATGAATACATGAATACTATGAATATGAAATTTGAATTGTGATTAAACATGAAAAAGACTTTATGAGTATGAAAACTCAATGTTATAATTATGAGTTGAAATTAAGAACTGGGGTGTAGCTAAGCCTTATACCGCCAATAAAAGAAATGTTGGGATGAAATTTGAAATGAAAAGATCAAGGTTGGGTCATGTGAAATGAATAAATGAGATCGGTATAGTGGGAGTGCTAACCATAGGAGATTGATTTTGTTCATGATTCAATTAAAATAAGGATTAGATACATAGTGAAAATGTGATGAAAGTAAGAGAAAAATATTGAGTATGAAGGCCATTGGATTGGCGGTGCGAGAGTATTCACAGGATGTCCCATGATGAGTCACGAGTAGGACGTGGATACTGCTCCAGAGTACCGTCCCGGTGGCGACGCTCTTGGGGTGTTTGGTGACTGCGGGTGGTATCATGTCTATGGTAGGAGGTGAATTACCACAGGATGTCTGCATGATGAGTCATGTGTCAGTGCGTTGGGATTCTCTCCAGGGCGCCTAGACATGAGTTCGTAGGTCATAGAACATCTAGGATACTTACCGTAGTTACAGTAGTAGATTAAGTCATGGCAAGGGATTGAACCCTACAAGAAGAAAAACGGTTAAGGGCTTGCCCTCGGACCTATGTAGTATGGGCTGCATAGACTCTGAACAAGTGCGCATTAGTATCATATAACATAAATAATTGCATTAAGGGCTAAGTGCACATTCACAACACGACATCAATAGGATAGTCCTCTTAGCTTTGTTGGTGAACAAGTTTGTGGTTTGTTAAGTGTTGAGAATCGTTATACTGTTTTCGGCATAGAGAGGATGACCGTGTATAATATTTTATCAGTGAATGAACTGACGCGCCCACAGTTTTACATGCAGGGTAAAGATGCTTGACAAATTGAAGTATACATGCTGCTCAAAGATTGATTTAAATGTTGTTTCATGTAATTGCTGTAAAATTGCTTCCGCCGTAATAATGTAAAGGTATAATGTAACTCTGATGTAAGAAATGTTTCAATTTTCTTGTAACATTGTACGAAAGCAGTGTAAAGATCATGTGGAACTTCGAATTCAGACTGTTTTGGAATTTGGGGTGTTACAGAATGGTATCAGAGCCACGCTTCTAAGTAGTACAAATTTATAAGGAACGACACCCTAGAAGTGGATATTAGAGAGTGTGTTGAGTCTAGAGATTTAAATGTAAGTCACTTGCATTTGCGTTGCTCTATGATTTATGTTGCTTCTTCTTCTTCTCCTTTCTTTAAGATGGCGGACCACTTCGACCCAGCTAGAGATGACGACTAGCACATTGTTGAGGAGGATTACTATCCCGGGCAAGCTGTTTCAGACGAAGAGGATCTTGAAGAATTTGAAGAAGAATGGCCTGAGTCCAGAGAGATCACTGATCAACCTCCGGATTCATCTGATGATTCCTCTAACGAGGAAGAACCAGTTCTGAGCAGTCTCATTGTGTCTCTTCAGAGGCAAGTAGAGACTCAGAGGGAGAGAGCGGAGCTGTTGCAGGCACAGTGTGCGAAGAGCAAGGAGAGCATTGCAATTCTCAGTCATCGTGTTTGGGAACTCAAGAAGAGAAAAAAATATGTACGATGTATTGAAGGATGAAGTGGAGGAACTACGAAAAGAGCTTCGAAAAGCCAAGAGGAACCGTAGGAACTAGACTGTTGTATCTTCTTACTGCTTTCATTTGATGTCAGAAATATTTTAAATTCGAATGTATAAAGTTTGAAATTCAATGAAATGAAAAGTTGACTTAAAAGTTCATGTTTTATACTTCGAATTCAATGGATCTTTTGCATCAGAACATGGCTAGAAGAGGAGCCCGAAATGGGGAACGTCTAGACTTGGAAACAGAGTTAGCGAGGGTCTATCAGACACTCAATGCCGTTGCCATGAATCAGAATCAAGGAAGGGTGCCTGCGAATCCAGTACCCGAAGCAATCAAACTCGTAGAATCATTCAAGCAGATGAAACCACCGGTGTTTGAGAAGAAGTCAGACCCTGATGCGGCTAACAATTGGATCCGAAAGGTAGAGACTATCTTTGAAGTCTTGGAGACTTTGGAGGGCAGCAAGGTGAATTTGGCGGCACTTCAGTTCGAGAAGGATGCGGCTGAATGGTTGCAGTCGATGAAGCGGATGATGGGGGACATTGTTCTTGGCTGGGAGGAATTCCGCGGTCATTACTTTCCATCAGACGTCTAGGAGAAGAAGGCCATGGAGTTTCTAGCACTGCAGCAGAGCGGCATGTCGGTTAGGGAGTATGAGACGAGGTTCAATCAGCTCTCGAGATATGCTCCCGAATTGGTGATGAACGAGGCAAAGAAGGCTCGAAAGTTCGAGCATGGTTTGAGGCCAAGTCTGAGATCCATGATGGTACCCCTCGGTATTAGGAGGTTTGACAAGCTGGTCAAACGAGCTGCAGCTACGGAGGCGGACATGGAGCGGTTCCACGCTGTTCAGAATCGGAGGAACAACTGGAATGTGGGGAAAAGGCCCGCAGTTGCTGGAAATGTCAGGGGACAGCCACCTGCTCGAAGGTTCAAGCCTACGGGTGCGAACACTGTTCAGGTGGCGGGAAGACCCGGAAATACTTAGGTGAGACCTCCTGTGACTTGTTTCAACTGTGGAGAGACATGCCACTACAAGTCTCATTGCCCCAAACTGTAGGATGTCGTCCGCAATGGACCAACTCAGCAACCGGGAAGAAGCCGTACCAGCAGGGGCGAGTATTTGCCTTGACCGAAGCTGACGCTAATGAGGTGGATCACGTCATCACTAGTACGAATGGGGGAGTGTAGGAGTGTCCTTTCTTTTCTTTCTGTTGTCCCTTTTTTCTGTTTATTTAGTACACTGTTATGTAATGAGTGTGTGTTATGTAACAGGGGAACTTTATCTAAATGAAAAGAAAGCTATTATTTTGTTCGATACTGGGTCATCTCATACTTTTGTATCACCTAGATTTGCTAAAGTTCTGGGAGTTGAACCGAAAATATTTCCAGGCATGGTTTTAGCAGTAGCTACTCCGTCAGGGGAGACTTTAACCACTGATCGGTACTATGCGGATTGCGAGATCGTGATTGGAGATCGAATTTTTGGGATAGATCTGATCGAGCTGAATATCTTGGGAGTCGATGTTATCATTGACATTGATTAGATGTCGGTGTACAGTGTGAGCATCGAGTGCAAGACCAAGACAGTAACAGTGAAGGCTCCAGGTGGACCTGAAGTCATTTTCCAAGGGAAGAGAAAATGTTTAGATTTGGTTGCTGCTATCAGCCAGAAAAAAGGGATTCCTGTAGAGGTGCAGCAAATTCCGGTGGTTTGGGGTTATCCGACGGTATTCTTGGAGGATTTGCCTGGGTTACCCCTGCATTGTGATGTGGAGTTCAACATCACCATTCAGCCAGGGAGTGAACCTATTTCCAAGGCACCGTATAGGATGGCGCCAGTGGAGCAGGATGAGATCAAACAGCAGATTGAAGAACTGTTGAAGAATGGCTTTATTCAACCGAGTGCGTTGCCTTGGGGAGCGTCGGTGCTTTTGGTAAAGAAGAAGGATGGTTCGATAAGGATGTGCATCGATTACCGAGAGCTGAATAAAGTCACTGTTCAGAACAAATATCCAATTTCAAGAATTGATGACTTGTTCGATAGTCTACAAGGAGCTGCTATTTTCTCCAAAATAAATCTTCGATCAGGATACCATCAAGTTTGAGTGAAAGCTGAAGATGTGCATAAGACTGTGTTCAGAACTCGACACGGGCATTACGAATTCTTAGTTATGCCGTTTGGAGTGACGAATGCACCTGCAATTTTCATGGATATGATGAACAGAGTTCTGAGGCCGTTCATTGATTCTTTCTTCGTGATGTTTATCGATGATATCCTTGTGTACTCCAAGTCGAAGGAGGAGCACACAGAGCATCTGGCAGCAGTTTTGAAGAAGCTGGAAGAGCAGGAGTTGTATGCCAAGTTGTCCAAGTGCGATTTCTGGAAATCTGAAGTGGCATTCCTAGGTCACATCCTTTCTAAGGAGGGAGTGGCAACTGATCCTCAGAAGATAGAGGTAGTGAGAGAGTGAGCAAGGCTACTACAGTGAAGGAAATTAGGAGTTTCCTTGAGCCGACTGGATCTACAGGAGATTCATTCAGGGCCACGCTCAGATAGCCGTGCCGCTCACTGGTCTAACCAAGAAGAATGTGAACTTCAAGTGGACTGAACAGTGCGAGGCATGCTTTCAGGAGTTGAAAGAGAGGCTGACTACTGCACCCATTTTAGCTTTGCCTAGAGCAGGTGTTGAGTACGATGTCTACAGCGATGCTTCAAATCGTGGGCTTGGTTGTGTCTAAATGCAAGAGGGGAAAGTGATCGCATATGGGTCTAGGCAACTAAGACCGCATGAGAAAAGCTATCCGACTCATGATCTGGAGTTGGCTGCAATTATTTTCGCCTTGAAGCAATGGAGGAATTACGTGTATGGTGAGAAGCTGAACATGTACACGGACCATAAGAACTTGAAGTACATCTATCAGCAGAAATATCTAAACCTGAGGCAAAGGAGATGGCTGGAGGTATTTGAGGACATTCTTCCAGAGATTAAGTACCATCTTGGGAAGGCTAATGTTGTTACTGATGCACTTAGCCGCAAGAGCAGTTTGGCCAGTTTGATTACGACTTAGAAGCAGCTGGCAGAGGAGTTGGATCGGGCTGGTATTGAAGTTGTCTTGCAAGGCTTGGGAAAATCCTTGGCTCAGTTGAGACTTCAACCAACGCTAAATGAAAGAATTATCGCAAGTCAGAAGGAAGATGCAGAGATTCAGAAGATGAAGGAGCAGGTCGGTGCTTGCAAATTGTCGGAGTTTCAGATTAGGGATGAAGTGTTGTGGTTTGGAGAGAGGTTGTGTGTTCCGGATCAGTCGAACTTGAAAGAAAGTATTCTTCAGGAGGCACATGCTACTCTTTTTTCTGTACATCCTGGGAGCACCAAGATGTATAAGGACATTAAACAGCATTTCTGGTGGTCAGGTTTGAAGCGGGTTGTGGCTGAATTTGTGTCGAGGTGTGAGATTTGTCAACAAGTCAAAGCTGAGAATCAGAAATCCGAAGGTCTATTGCAACCATTACCTATTCCAGAATGGAAGTGGGATAACATTAGTATGATTTCATCACGGGTTTCCCCAAGAGTTCCAAGGGCAATGATGTGATTTGGGTCATAGTCGATCGACTGACCATGTCCACTCACTTCTTGGCAATGAAACTCACTGCTTCGATGGACAAGTTAGCTGAGATGTATGTTGGTGAGATCGTCAGGCTTTATGGTGTTCTGTTAACCATTGTGTCTGATTGAGATGCACGGTTTACTTCGCATTTCGGGAGGAGTCTTCAGACAGCTTTGGGTACCAAGATGGATTTCAGCACTGCTTTTCATCCACAGACCGATGGACAGACCGAGAGAGTCAACCGTATTCTAGAGGACATGCTTCGGTGTTGTGTACTAGACTTTGGAGGTAGTTGGAAAAGGCATCTAGCTTTGGTGGAGTTTACCTACAACAACAGTTTTCAGACTAGTATTGGAATGGCGCCGTACGAAGCTTTGTATGGCAGGAAGTGCAGGACGCCTGTTTATTGGTTCGAAGTTGAGGACCGGCAGATGTTTGGGCTTGAGATTGTGCAGCAGACCTCTAAAAAGATTGATCTGATCAGGAAGAGGTTGGTAGATGCTCAGAGTAGGCAGAAGAGCTATGCAGACAACCGGAGGAGGGACCTTGAGTTTGAGGTTGGTGACTTTGTCTTTCTGAAGGTATCACCTAGTAAAGGTGTGAACCGATTTGGCAAAGGTTGGAAGTTGGCCCCAAGATTCATAGGCCCGTATAAGATATTGAAGCGGATTGGGAAAACTGCTTACCGGCTTGAGTTACCGGAAGAGTTGTCTCAGGTGCATAATGTCTTTCATGTGTCTATGCTAAGAGGTTACATCCGAGATCCGAGTCACCATTTGCCCGAAGTGCCAGAGGGTTTGCAGTTGGATCTGAGTTACATTGAGCTTCCAGTTTAGATTGTTGATCATCGGGAGAAAGTCTTGAGGAATAAGACGATACCGATGGTCAAGGAAGTCTGGAAAAACCAGTTGGTTGAAGAGGCTACTTGGAAATCTGAGGAGAGGATGATGAAGGATCATCCTGAGTTCTTTGTTTGATTTGTAATTTTCCTTTCTTTCTTCTTATTGTGTTTTGCTTTCTCGCTCTTTTATTTTAGTTCCGGAGACGGAACTATTCTAAGGAGGGAGTGTTGTAATACCCTGAATTTTATGAATGTGAAATTGTAGATTTTACGTGTTTTGTACGTGCAGAATTTTGTATAAATATTTTCTTATGAAATAATTTTCTATAACATGAACAAATAATTATTTTCTCTCTTTTCTTCTCTTATTTCTTTAAGCCCATTCTTTCTTTTAAGGAGCCTAAATTCGTTTTTCTAAACCAAGCCCAACTTAATAAATTAAGTATTTTGTTTCTCTGAAAGCCCATTATTTTAAAAGCCCATGAATTAACTACTTCTTAATTAACTTATCATGTAGACACATATTTTTGTAGACAATTAATTAATTCTTAATGTACAACTTTAATTAGGGGGACACTAGTTGGGACACGTGTTTGCACGTGTGTGTGCTATGCACACTCTTTTTTTTTTGGGATGGATTGTAAGAGAGAGAGAGTGGGGGTGTGGATTAGTGGAGAGGCGGTTTTTGTGTCATGGGTGGTTTCTACAACTTCCCATCTTATCCTAGCCATTCATCCACAACCATCTAGTGTAATCCAAGCCCTCCATTCTACCCTAAAACTAGTATAAATACCCCCTCCTTTCATGCATACAACACTAGGAAAAATAATTGAAAGAAAGAAACTATAGGAGAGTAACAAATTGAGAGAGAGTAAAAGATTGAGTGCATTAGTGTGTGTGTGTGTGTTCTCTATTGTGGAGGTCGGCTACTTCAACCCACGGCAAGAGAGAGGGCTCGGGTTTCACCAAGTGCAAGGAGGAGGAACATTGTGGTGGCTCATTCTAGGAGGAGAAGGACCAATCGTGTTCAAGGAGATCGTAGGAGCTTAGTAGTATTTTCTTCAAATAGTTGGGTGTTTCTCATGCTTCTAAATTTTAGATGCCATGCTAGGAATGATTTGATAAAATGGTTATAGAGAAATCAAAAAATTCTAGTCTCATGTTTGATAAATTAGAGATGGAATGATAATTTAGAGAATGATTGTGAAGATGATTGCTAATTGATAAATGTGTGAAATTGAAATGCTAGAATCTATCTTATTGTCATGTTTTATGTGTATAAATCATGCTATGTGAAGAAAGTTGTGCTTATGAGACACAAATTGATTAAATGCATCATGTGTAGTTGATTGTCTAAAATAAAAATTCATTATTGTAGAAAGATGAAAACTTGTGTTCTAAAAATATTATTTCGTGGAAACCTCGATTTTAAATAATATGAAAATCGTGAGCTTATTTTCAGTGCCAAAATATATCCATGATCTACTCTAATTTGCAACCTGGTGCAATCGACAGTCGACCGAATTCGAGTCGACAGTCGACTGTCAGGTAATAAATTTGGGATTTTAGTTACAGAACAGTCGACCGACTATATTGTAACAGTCGACTGCCCTGATCATTTTATTTTCGAGTTTTAAATCTCTACAGAACAGTCGACCGATTATAGTGTAACAGTCAACTTCCCTGATCATTTATTTTTCGAGATTTAAATCTTTACGGAACAGCTGATTGGCCATGTTTTAATAGTCGATTGCCCTGAAGTTTCAAATAATACCTAGATTTTCGTGAGATAATTTTCTATGACCTGTGGCCTAGTATAAATGAGAATTTGAGACTACTTTTGCGAGAAAGAACTTATTTTAATTATTAACTTAAATTGTCTTTTAGATAAAGAAAATTAAATGGATTGTTTTAAGGAATTTAAAAATAAGATTTTGTAATTAAAAATTTGAAAATTGTGAATTGTGAAACTAAGTGAGATTGTGAATTGTGAATTGTGGAATTAGTGGAAATATGAACTAGTGAATGTGACATGTTAGAAAAATTGAATTTTTATTATTTGCGCATGATATTGTACTTGAAAATTGAAATTAGATGACATGATAAGTTATGAAGAGCATTATGAAAATGAATACATGAATACTATGAATATGAAATGTGAATTGTGATTAAACATGAAAAAGACTTTATGAGTATGAAAAGTCAATATTGTAATTATGAGTTGAAATTAAGAACTAGGTTGTAGCTAAGCCTTATACCGCCAATAGAAAAAATGTTGAGATGAAATTTGAAATGAAAAGACCAAGGTTGGGTTATGTGAAATGAATGAATGAGACCGGTATAG